>JAOQML010016184.1:0-11965 GCA_027568935.1 Erythroxylum urbanii | reverse complement strand
GAAAAACAAAACCGTGAGAGCGCGAGGCCCGAGAGGCTGAGGCTCAAAGCGGACAATATCTGCAAGCGGGTGGTCTGGGCTGTTACATTATAGCTATCTCAATTATCTAATTTAAGGTCTAGTTTTTTCACTAAACTTATTGCTATCATTTAATTGATATGGAATACTTTCATACCTAGTTAATTGAGGGTAAGTTTTGGTTTGAATGTTGGGTTTGAACTAACTAAATTAGGAAAATTTAAGACTTATTATAACTATCCCAATATGTTTCGGACTAACTACTTGAATTATGAAAATTATTCTTTTTAGACCAATGATCAATGTTACAATTAGATGAGATCTTTCCTTTGAGTCAGAGTTAAGTACTATTAAATTTCTCATTTTTGCATTCATTTGATTTATTTTGATTCCTAGTTAAATTTAGTTTATTAGTTAATTAATCATAAACCTCTACTTTGATTTGTTAATTGAAATTAAGAAGCTAGTTCGTTTAGTTCTCTTAGGATTTGACCTAGTTTTATGACTATTATAAGAGTTTAGAAAATCATAATTAATTTAAGGACTTTGATAATCTGATTAAAATTGTGGAACAGTTACTGAGGAACTATTTTAGTTTCTTTGCATTATTTTATAGTTTACTGCTAGTCTCTTGTTTTGTATGACTCATTCTTCTCAAACAGGTGAATTGTAATATAACCCAGAAAGTGAGAAGACAATGCGTCTTTTGATTTTAATGGAATTGATGAGATGCTACGTTTTCATTATAACAATGTGTCTTATAAGTGCTTATTCTCTCAATTGTTATTTTATCCTAAATGACCTTTAATGTGTGTTCGCTTCTGGGATATTGCTAGATAACATGAAAGAAGATGAGAGACTATTATAAGGATGATTGATTTATTACATTAATGTATGCTTGAGGACAAGCATAAGTCCGGTGTGAAGGAATTTAATAAGATGTTATTTAGTTATGTTAATTGAAATTATCTCTTTTGTTTTGGTTATATTTTGGTGCTTAAATGAGAAAAATAATATTTGTTTTGTTTTAAGAGATAACAAGTGGAGATTGCATCAAATTCAAGCATTATTGGTCAAAATCATGAATTTTAGAAAAAGTAGAAAATTACTACAATGGATAAGGCAAGATCATGCCTAATGTTATATTCACTGCAAGAGTTGGAATTCAATTAGAAACTTATTTTCATCCCTATTATGTAAGGATCTGAATTTGTTTTAGATAGGGATCTTTGTAAGATAGAACCAGGTTTTGAGTGGGAAAAAGAGACAAAAAAAGATGTCTACCACCTTCTCTATCATTCCCTTTTTCGTTTTCTTAGTAGTTTTCTCTCAATCTTTGATGTTTTCTTTTATTTTTGATGTTGGAACTAAATACATGTGTGGATAAATCCAATCATTCTTATTCAAAGGGATTTAAAACTCTAGTTGTAACTTTGTGAGGTTTTGTTATAAACTTATATTCATGTTTTAATTCATGTATTTCTTATTTTTTGTTCTTATATTTCATAGATAATTAATATTGATTAATCTGGAAAATTAATTTAATGTAATTATTCTATAGCTATCCATAAATTCAGTGATTCATAATTGTCATAAAGGATTGGTACAAGTAGCAAATATGTTATTTATAAATTTGTATATTTAACTTATGAGAAACAAGAAAATTAAGTTGAATAGTTGTAACTATCTCAATTATTTAATTTAAGGTCTAGTCTTTTTCACTAAGCTTATTGTTATCATTTAAATGCTATCATATCCAATCAATTGATGGTAAGTTTTGGTTTAAATGTTAAGCACTCTTTAATTTCTCACTTCTATATTTAGTTGATTTATTTTGATTCCTTGTTAAATTTAGTTTATTAGTTAATTAATCATAGACTCCTACTTTGTTTTATTAATTGAAATTAAGAAACTAGTTTTTTAGTTCTTTTAGGATTCGACCAATTTCTACTACTACTACTATGAGAGTTTAGAGAATCAGAATTAGTTTTGAGGGCTTCGATAACCCAATCACTTATTTAATGTGGTAGTTAATGAAGACCAAAATAACTGGTTCAAAGTGCAATAAGCAATATTATAAATACCATATCAGACTCAGTATCAAATTTAGCTCTTGTTTGACAAAATTGGGTACCATTTTAGGTAATTTTATAAAATTACAAAATAGTCCTTAAATTTCATAAAATTACAAAATAATTGCTTGATATTTTATGTTATATAATTTTAATTTTACGTCAAACCTTTCTTTAAAATCATAAGAATATAAATTTTGAAATAACAACTTTCTCTTTATTTACGTTAATATGACTTTTCACATATTTCACTTATAAACAATAATCACAATTAATATAAGAAAAGGATTGTTTAATTATCATACAGATATAAAACTAAGAATAATATAAAAGTACTTAAAAAGTTATAATATACATCATATAGTAAAAAAATAATTACATCAAAACATTATATATAAAAAATAATATAGGTTTATGACTCTATTAGCACTATAACAAGAATTTGTGCCAAAAAACGTAGTAAAGTAGAAGTGAAACGTGAAACAAAAACATTTATAATTAAAATTTTTATATTTGTATTGCATATGTATAATTTAAAGTAGATATTAACTTAAGTGAAATTAAATGAAAAGAGAGAAAAATAGAATATGAAATTTCATTGAATGGAGTATTCACTCAGATTGCATTAACCCCAATTTTCATTTGGTATACAATCCTCATTATTGAGAGGATTCTTTTCACTACCATTATTAAAATTCATTGCATGAAATGATAAGTCAATACTTTCCCATTCAAAATTATCTTCTAAGTCTATCTCATCTATAAAACTTGGTTCCAAAGAAACCAAATGATGGAGGAATGAGCTGGTTCTTTGGTTAAATATATGGCTCGATTTGGGTGGGAGTTTGGTGGCTCTTTGGTGTTTTAAATTGATCTCTCCCCTAAAAGAAAGCCTCTTCACTTCATTGAAAGTGTCAAACGGATACATCTTCACAAAGTCTTGCAACTCTTGATTAAGGCCTTTAACAAACCTTGTCACAATCACTTCTTCACTTTCTTCTAAACCACTCTTCAATAAGTATTGCTTAAATTCCATAACATACTCTTCAACTGGCCTTCTATTTTGAACCAAAGAAAACATTTTTTCTAACATTTGCTGCCTATGTTGAGGATGCACAAATGTTTCTTCCAATTTTATCTTCATTCTATCCCATCTAGTGATTTTCGGCCTCCCTTCTCTAAGCCTCTTATTTTGCAAATTATCCCACCAAAGGGCAACATACCCTCTCAATCTCATTGCAACTAATTTTACCTTTTTATCTTCAGGCACATCTTTTAGCTCAAAAAATCTTTCAACTGTATATAACCACTCATTGAACACATTAACATCAAGTTTCCTAACAAACTCAGACAAATCAACTTTAATATTGAACATATCATCAATACTGTCATTTCTATCATTTCTAGGTTGATGAATTTGAGGGCCTCTAACTGGTCCTAAATGGCCAGCACCATATGGACCTCTACATCTCCCTCGTTGACCGTTTCCACCTATTATAATGCCATAATCATGACCAGTAGCAATAGATTCATTTACCTCATCATGAAATTATCATCCACGGCTTGATGAGCATGGGAAGTGTCTCTTGGTGTCTCAAACGTACCCAAGGCAGCCTCCTTTGTCATGGCAGCCTCACTTTCCAAGAGAAAAGTTTTAAACTTCTCCATCTTGAGACTCATCTCATCGATTTTTGCAAATAACTTCTCCAGATCGTTTCGAGTTGGACCTGATATGTTGGAGAGTCAAATCATAGCTTAAAAACCTGTCTCTGATACTAATAATGATGAAGGAATGGCTTAAAAGTGATCGGAATAGGGTCTGGTGGTTATTGGAAAAGTTTTTGGCAATCTGGTTTTTAACTCCTTTTTTAATAGAACAAAATACTAAAGTGATAAGAAATTAATTGGAAATCTTATAATGGTAGAATGACACAAATTTCTACCATTGGTAAAACCCTGTCTCATCAAATTTAAAACTCATGCATAATTATGGATGAACTTGGTAACTTTTCTTGCTTTTTATGGGCTCATCATTAATATAAAAGTATCTAGGATCCCCTATAATTTCCAACGTTAGGTTACTGTAATGTACAATACAAGGAGTCCAATAAAAAGAATTATACATGCTTTCTAACCTTTTTCTAATCTTTATAAGGAGATTCATTATTAGTGATGAATTATACAATGTTTTAAAACCTAACTTCATTCATAAGCTCATCAAATATCTCAAATAGATTATCAGTATTTTTAATATGGCTAGATGCGTCAATGGACTTTAGAAACATTGTCTGCTTAGTAGAATAAACTAAAAATTAATAATAGGCTCATGTATTTTATTTGTCTAACCATCACATGTAATTGAATACTTATAAGTTACCCAAGCGATTCTTTCTTTATCCAAATAACTTTTTATTTCACAAATAGAGCTTCTTAAAACATTACCTTTATAATTATAAATTGAAAGAGTTTTATATCCTCGACTATATAAGGCAATATCATCCACCGTAGGTTGATAATTATAAGATTGAGCAGCATTGAATGTTACACCTGCATCATACCACCATCTAGCCATTGTTATGTCCATATTATGAGCTACTTCTTTATATTTTAAGGCAGTAAAAAAAGGTTAGAAAATTATCTTATTTTCTTCCTCATATTAAATGCAATAATCCCATCTTGTTGGGTAAGAATACTACCTTTAACATCCTAGTATCATTATGATAACTACAAAAAGAACTTTCACTACCAATTTCATATTTCAATCTTTGCTTTTTATCTTTCTTATGTTGATACTCTTAAACAAAATTTTCATTTATCACTTTACATCATGGTTACTTTCTTTACAAGTTTCCAAGTCATCTTTGATCCTAGCTAAATGCTTATTTAATCTAGTGAGTCCCCTACCTTTTAAATATTTGTTGCAATACAAATAAATAGTATGGTTTTTCATACCAAGGACCAATCTAACATGGCTTAAGTTGGATTGTTGAATCTTCTTGAACCTAAGAAGTTGAATTATTAGGAGTACTAGATTTTTCCTCCATTTATCTGTGAACACATATGCCAAAATTAAATTAATAAATTTATATAAAAACTAAAGTTTTTATATATGAAAGTTAATTTACTTAAAACATATTGACCATAATTGATAGTTAGGTCATTTGAGTTCTAAAAATCCAGAAATAAATGAACAAATATTGACACATTTACAATAAGAATTTCAAATTTGAAAATGTTACTAACAAACCAAAAACCCAATGCTAAGCCTAAGGGAAGTACTCGGCGAATAAGTTAAGAGTATAGTTAGTAATGACAATAAAATTAAGCTTTTTTTGACAACTGATGTGACTATAGTCCTTTATATAAAATACATTAAAATTTTAGCTTGAAATATATGTTAAAACCTAATTCTAGGGTTAGGAAGCTGATTAAAGGAAATGAATTGCATATTAGATACAAAGGGCTTGAATGTTTACAACAAGCTTTACCTTGTTACAACCTGACACAAGATGTTGAGGATAGAATAATATAGATCAAACATTCCTGCGGTAAGATAACTTTTGAACTCTTCCTTTAGCTTGCCCCCAAGGTCATTTAAAATGGACTGTTATGGTTTAAACGTAATGCTCCAATGCCTAATAATCAATCCCTAACGTACATTTTGCAAGAGTAGGATGGAGATAAGGGAATAATGACTACACCAAAGTCCTATAGAATATTTTACAAAATGCTTGCAACTACTTTAGTGGAAAGACTATAATGGCTTCACATGAAGTGTTTCCAAGGCTTCTTTTCTAGATGTTAATCTCACTCTACTTAAACTAGTCTTATGCATAAGTGTCTATGAGTTTTAAAAGGAGAGGAACCAGATATTATTCTAGCTAAAGGAAACTAATTTGCGCTTTTATCTCTAACACTAATTCTTAATCAATGTTAGTAATTGGAAACTTTCATGAATTATTACATCACAAGATTTGGATTAAGGCCTATATAAGTTACACTAATTTAATTTGTACCTAGACCCAATGCATTCTTTATCCTCTACGTGTAATTGAAGGATATGGTTTTGATTGAACCAAAATCTTACTTGTATATCGTATAAAATATGTAAGGCTTAGCCTTTCATTATTAGAATACAACTTTTAATTTCCTAAAAGAATATTGTCAGATTAATTTTCTCCTAACTTTGTATTGTTTTTGACTAAATAGGGTAGTTATACATAAGTATGGTAAGATTATATAATGATCATTAATTATTATACTTTGATTTACCTAAATGGGATAATAGTTTGTAATGTCATTTTTTACTTGATCTATTAAAACTTTTATTTGCTTTATTTATTACACTTAAAGGACAATTTGTGATTTGAATTTTGAGATTTGACTTGCCTTCTTATAAAGTGTGTCCCTGATTATTAATTTGATAAGTCAGGTAACTATGAATAACTAAATTTTTTCAATTGAGACTTTAGCTTAACTTTGAGGCTTGTAAGAAGGATGTGGAGCTAGCTTTGGGGTTGATGGACTCTGATATGGATCTTATTAAAGATAAATTACATCTATAACTTAAGAGAATATAATAGAACAAAAGGCTCATATTCAAAAGTGATAAAGGGTGTATATCTTGACCATCATAATTGTCACCATTGTTTTAAGGGTATATTACTATCTAAAAACAATGTCAAGAGGTTCATGACAGCTTTAGAGGAAGGGTTCACAAACTTTAAGAAAGCTAAAGAAATTTAACTTATGCATAAATTGAGTTTTATGAGATATAATGGAGCATTTGAGATTAGAGCTTACATTATGAAAATGCAAGATATAACTAATTAATTAAGTGCACTAAATGTCTTAATTTCAAATTCCATTATGATATATTAAGTGTTGAATTATTTGGCTTTAGACTTTAGTTCCTTGAAGACTGTCTATAATTCTAATAAGGAGATGTGGACTATGAATAAACTTATCTTAATCTATGTCTAAGAAAAGGAAAAGATAAAACATAAAAAAGGTGAAACTACAAATTTTATGACTAAATCTTCTGAATCTAAGGGAAATTATATAAATAAAAATAAGAAGTGAAAGAAGAATAAGAGTTTCAAGAAAGATGGAGACAAAAAAATGGCCTATCTAGTGGGATTAAGAAAAATAATAAAAATGTTAAATGCTGGTATTATAATAAAATGTGAAATTTAAAGAAGGAATGTTATAAGTATAAGGCTTTTATAAAGAAAAAGAGAAGTCAATAAGGTAACCTTAAGATTTGGTCTATTTTAATTAATCTTTAATAGATTTTGTACTGAAAGATAGATAATTGACTATATTTTGACACAAGTATTTGATGTATTTTTCTTAATATTTTATACTTTTATCTTATATTTGGTACTTAATTAGCTTCAAGCTTTTATAGGTGATAATTGTCCTCATTGACTTTAAGGAGAAGAATTCAGGTGAAAACACGGTGTAAAACCAAAATTCAGAAATCTAGAAGTCGTGCACGGTCGTGCACTTTTGCATGCTCGTGCACTTTCTCAATACTCGGTGGATTCTGATTATGTACGATTCGATGCGTAGCCATGCACAAGATCGTGCATAACCCAAAAATCTAGGTTTTTATATAAATTTAACATTTCAAAGGCAAATCAGAAGAGTAGACTTTAGGAGACTATTTCCAGATGTGGGGAACTTCTAGAAGGGACGATTTTGGTCGAGAGAAGTAGGAAAAATTAAGAAATCATCAAAAGATCTATCGAAATAGAAGATCATACCTCTATATCGTAAGAATACTCGATAGAAGACAATCAGGAAGATTTAGAATTATGAACCCATTGTTTTCTATTTTTTTTCTTTTAATGTATGTTTAATTTCATGTTCAATCATGTGTAACTAAATGTCCAATTAGTATTAAGGTTAAATAAACCTTATATTAATACTTTGATATGATTTGATGCCTTTGTTATTGCAATTGGTTCGATTAATTATTGTGATTTTATTACATGTTTTATTGATAATCTGATTTCATACGTAGAGATTGAGAAATCCTAGATTGAATAGATATACCGTAATTAGAAGGAGTTGATTGCAACTTTAGAGATAGGATGACATAAACCTTCCAGATTAAGGTCAAACCTAATAGAGGGACTCATAAATTGATAACGTAACCCTATAAGATTTAACCTGAGCAATTTGATTAGAGACCTTAGGATTAGTTGTTAGTAGACTCAAGGTCAGCTATTAGCATACCATAGGAGTCCCTATAATCTAATACATCAACAAAACAATTGCATGATAAAAGATTAATCTGTTAACGGTTTAAAGGGATTAAAGCCTAGATACTAATTTCTGATAACGATAGCTTTCTAAGTGAATTCCACTATCTTTGCATTCATTATCGTTTCCTATTTCTTTAATTGTTTATTTTTTATTTTATTTTTATTAAAAATCTAAAATCAATTTTTGGGCTAGATAATAGGGGAAGGGTAATTACTAGGATTCATAGTCTTTTTTAGATTGACTCTTACTTGCTGGTAGTAGCTACAGCTACGCCGTGCACTTACGTTTTGTTACAATATTGACTAGAACAAAATAGGTCAATTATGTACCAAATAATTGGTGGTTGAATAGTGGTTATTAAATTCATATTTCTAATATAATGTGCGCACTAAGGAATAAAGGAAGATTAAGTGAAAGGGATGTGAACACATGCATGGGAAATGAAACCAAAGTAGAAGTAAAATATATTTGAGATATAGAACTGTATTTTAGTTTAGGTGGTAATATAATGTTGAATAAAGTGACAAATATGTCATTTATGAGATGTAGCTTAGTTAATATTTGTAAACTTGATGAAGTTCAATATTCGTTAGTTTTCAGTAGCAAAAAACTTTCATTGTTCCTTAATTCTATTGTCATTGGTGAATTTTTATTGAATAAGTTTTTATTACTTGGATTTAAAAGATCATAGTAATTTATTTATGAATATAAAAAATTAAAAAGAGTTTAACCAAGGAGAAATCATTCATATTATGACATAAGATACTTGGTCATATTTCAAAAGAAAGGTTTAAAGAATGATCAAGGAATGCCTAAATTAGTTCATAATGATGTTGATGATGCCTATGTAGATTGTATCAGAGGAGAACTCACTGAAAGTAAGAAAGGTGCCACTAGAAATAGTGAGGTTTAAGAGATAATTTGTATAAATGATGACTATATAGGAGTAGATGCAATTTATGGTAAACAATGACTTTTGGAAGTTAGCTAACATTTTAGATATATTTAAATCCATTAGTTGCAAATGAGTATTCTATAGCAAGATAGATGTTAAAGGTAAGGTTGAGTGGTTCAAAGCTAGAGTTGTAGCTAAAAGGTGCACTTAAAAAAGGAGTAAACTACATTAGGACCTTCTCATTAGTGTAAACCAACGATTCGTTTAAGATCATTATCACGATAATAACTTATTTTGATCTTGAGCTTCACCAAATGAATGCTAAAACATCTTTTTGGATGATAATCTAGTAAAAAAGGTATAAATGTTACAACCCAAGCGTTTGAGTTAAAGGGAAGTGGGTATTATATTTACAAATTGTATAAGTCAATCTATTAATTTAGGCATCATGACATAGTGGTATCTAAAAATTTTATGTTATAGTTACTACCTAGATTTTGAGGAGAACACACTTAACAATTATACAGACTCCAAATTGAATGGGAGCAAATTTATGTTTTCTTCTATATATGGATGATGTTATGCTGTCTAACAATGATTAAAGCATCTTACATAATATGAAAAAGATGTTTTCAAAGAACTTTGACATGAAAAATCATAAGAAGGAAAAATTTATTCTTCGAGTAAAGATCCATAAAGACATATCCAATAAGGTCTTAGGTATGACTTAGAAAGCTTAGATTGACAAATCGTTGAAGAGATTCATCACACAAGACACGTATATCACCTATAACCAAAGGTGATAAAAGAAAAGTGTGGATGAGTTTTATTTTTTATAATAATGCAATTAGGAGTTTGATGTATTTAGAGGAATGTGCTAAACTTTACATTGCATTTGTATTTACATACTTGAGATACTCAATTACAAGGATCATGAATACAACGACAAGAGTACAAAATGTATTCACTTGCCATACACATCCATCACACAGTCAAGTACATAAAAATCTTTAGAGGTTAAAAACATCTCCAAATGACTAATGGCCGACATTTTAATGGAGTTCCTAAGGGGAATCTGAATTTATTTCTTTCCTTAGCCATCTGCTTTAAGATAGAATGCCTGTACAAGTGTTCTAAGGGAAGATAAGTAATCTTCTAACATACATCACAAATATATATTGGCAAAAATGAAGCTGATAGATATGTTATATGTCCTCGTTAAAGAGGAACACTCATTTTGTTTGGAAAGCTTTTAGAAACTAAAGTTTTCGAGTGTGAAATCAAGGCAACAAGAACTTGAAAGAAGTCTCTCCCAAGGTTCGACTATATGCTACTGAGTAACTTAATTTCTCCTTACATAGTACAGGTAACAATTGAATTGCGTGGTTATTGGGAAACGGTGTTTAGCAGAAGCTTGTCTCTACTAGCTTATTAAGCAGAATACCGTATGAAGTTTTAAGTAACAGCCAAGACACTTTCTGTAAGAGTTTAACTTAACGACCCAATTAAACTCACCTTTCGATGGTCCCTGACAAACTCACCTTTAGATGGTCCATATACTCATGACTCGTAACAACTCCCAAATTTTCTGTCGTCCATACTCCCGACTCTTTATGCTCTGTGATGGCCAGAGAGAGTTGGATATAATCATCAAGTTTCGGTCCCTATCCTCACCCAAGCATTTGAGACGACACCGTTGGTTAAGCTAAGGAAGAGGATAAAGCTCCAAACTTCTCCAAGTTTTTTGCAGGTCGGCTGGTGATAAGGCAATGGCTAGAGGTAGATGTATCGTTTTTACACTTCTGTTTATTATTCACGTATGTGTTTTACGTGCGTGAATTTGAGCATGTATGATCCATGCATGAGTTGCTACCTTCATAAAGATTGTTATAGTTGTTATCAGAGCTAGCTACTGCCTCTGCCTTGCTTATAAACTGTTGGTGATCAATTCCCTCTGTTGTACTCTGTGTTGCGATGTTTCTGTCGAAACCACGAGTTAAGAGTGTTGACATTTTTTGACGCATTTTTGACGAGCTATGGACAGGAGAATCGTCTTTTGGGTATTCCAGGAGCTCCAAGTCGTGACTGGAACGTGGGAGAGGAGGGATGACGAAGGATGTGTGTGCTTTTTTTGACGTTGGTATTTTGCAATTTTTCGAACATTACATGGTCTGTTTCTGAATGTCTGGTGCGCGTCTCTTGATCGTCCTCATCCCACTGGTGGCATTTGTTTATCGTTTGGCATCTTTTGGTTCCCATTTCAGTCGAGGCTCTGACTGCTTCCAGCCGGGTCATGCCTGACACGACTGGAGGTTAAAGACGACCCTGAATTTCTATTTTTTTCTTTTTAAAGTTTTTTAATTTCATAATTAATTGGGTTAATTAGGACCTAACCCATTATGTTATGATTTTAATTATAAAATCATTTTGGGTATTAAAAAATATTTTGTGACAATATAATGGGTATGTCTTATGTTGTTTTTAAATTATGACATGCATTTTATAATTATTTATTGTTTGCACAATTGAAATAATTTGTGCATTATTTTTGTATGTATAAATTGATGATTATTATACATGCAAAATTAATTTAAATAATTTGTGCATGATTTTTGTATGTATAATTTTGAGCTTATTGTACATGCAAAATTAATTTACATAAGTTGTGAATTATTATGTGATTATTTGCATTATTTATTACTTGATG
>JAOQML010016149.1:0-11968 GCA_027568935.1 Erythroxylum urbanii | reverse complement strand
CGTCTAAGTATGCCCTGGTGGGGAATCCCTCCCCCGCGAGCCTCAGGTCTGGATGTCACGCAGGATGTCGGGCCCGTAGGACCCGCCCGGGGAGGGGTTCTAGCAGCTACGTAGCAAATGAGGCCTCAGGTTGTATCATATATACATCCTCCTATAAATTTTCATTAAGAAATGTAGTTTTGACATCTATCTGCCAGATTTCATAATCTTGATATGCTGCTATGGCTAACAAGATCCAAACGGATTTTAGCATAACTATTGGCGAAAAGGTTTCTTCAAAATTAACTCCTTATTTTTGTTTGTAACCTTTAGCCACTAAGCTTGCTTTGTACATATGTACATTACCATCCATGTCAGTTTTTCTCTTAAAAACCCACTTGCATCCAATAGGTATAATACCAGTAGGTGCATCAACCAAAGTCCATACGTGGTTAGTGTACATGGATTCCATTTCAGATCTCATAGCTTCTTGCCATTTTAAAGAATCAATATTAGACATTGTTTCTTTAAAAGTAGTAGGCTCATCATGTATTAGTGATACGTTATCCTTTCCCTGCTCAATATGTAGATCTAATCTGATAGGAGGATGACGTATCCTACTAGTTCATCACCGACTATGTGTTTCTTAAACTCTCGGTTGTACATCATATGTATCAACTTGAGGTTCTTGTTCCATTCCGATGTGAATTTGTGGCTCTTTAACTTCTCTAAGTTCAACCTTACTCCCACTGCTTTCTTTGAGAATAAATTCCCTTTCTAAGAATGTAGCATGTCTTGAGACAAACACCTTTTGCTCAATAAGATAATAGAATTGATAACCGAAACTCTCTTTCGGATATCCCACAAATTTGTATTTATCTGATTTAGCTTAAAGCTTATCAGATATAGCACGTTTCACATAATCCTCACATCCCCAAATCTTTAAGTGTGATAATCTAGGTCTTCTATCAGTCTATATCTCATATGGTGTCTTATCAACCAATTTAGATTGAACTCTATTTAGAAGATATATAGCGGTTTCAATTGAGTATCCCCAAAAGGATATAGGAAGGAATGCATGACTCATCATGGAACGTACCATATCTAATAATGTACGATTTCTCCTCTGAGAAATTCTATTATTTTGTGGAGTTGCAAGAGGAGACCATTGTGAGAGAATCCCATTCTCATGTAAGTAACCAAGAAACTCGTGGTCTAAGTATTCACCACCTCGATCTGATCTAAGCGTCTTAATACTTTTTCTAGTTTGTTTCTCTACCTCTAGTCTAAATTCTTTGAACTTTCAAATGATTCAGACCTTTGTTTCATCAAGTACACATAATCATATCTAGAATGGTCATCTGTGAACGTAATGAAATACGAGAATCCACCTTTAACATTTGTGGACATAGGCTCACATACATCTGAATGTATTAATTCTAGTAACTCACTAGAACATTGTCCCTTTCCCTTAAAGAGTAGTTTGGTCATCTTTCCCAATAAACAAGATTCACAAGTTTCATATAATTCATAATCAAAAGGATCCAAATATGCTTCTTTATGTCATTTTGTGATTCTAGCTTTATTGATATGACTTAACCTACAATGCCATAAATAAGATGGAGTTTCGTTACCTAACCTTCTTTTCTTACTATTTATGTTAAGAATTGGCCTTTCAAGATCTAATTCATACAAACCATTTGTAAGCAATCCAGATCCATAATAAACACCATCTTTATTAAAAGAACAACTGTTATCCTTAATTATAAAGAAAAATACATTCAAATCTAAATAAGAAATAGAAATGGAGTTTACGATTGACTTAGTTCCGAGTGCTGCTCCTATATCCATTCCTCCATATAGGATGGCACCTAAGGAACTAAAGGAGTTAAAGGCTCAGTTACAGGAGTTACTGAAAAAGGGTTTCATTAGACCCGGTGTTTCGTTTTGGGGAGCTCCAGTTTTGTTTGTAAAGAAGAAAGATGGGACTTTGAGGTTATGCATCGATTATAGGCAACTGAATCAAGTGACAGTGAAGAATAAGTACTCATTGCCTAGAATTGATGATTTGCTTGATCAGTTTCAGGGAGCTTAGGTATTCACTAAGTTGGATTTGAGATCGGGGTACTATCAGATGAAGATAGCAGAGACTGATGCACTTAAATGTGCATTCGAGAGTAGCTATGGGCAGTTTGAGTTTTAGTAATGTCATTTGGGTTAACTAATGCCTCGGTAGCATTTATGGCCTTGATGAATAAGGTGCTTTAGCCCTACCTAGACCGCTTTGTGATAGTGTTTATCGATGATATTTTGATGTATTCAAAAAATAGAGAAGAACATGCTAGACATTTGAGACTAATACTGCAGATTATGAGGGAGAAACAGTCGTATACCGAATTCAGCAAGTGTGAAATTTGGCTGGATCAAGTAGTATTTCTGGGACATATAGTGATTGGACAAGGCATACAGGTAGATCCAAAGAAGATAGAGGTAGTGATGAATTAGGAAGCTCTGAGAAATGTACCAAAAATCTAAAGCTTCTTAGGATTGGCCAGATATTACCGGAGGTTTGTCGAGGGATTTTCTTTGATCTCAGCCCCTCTGACAAAACTTCTAAGGAATAATGTAGTATTCAGATGGAATGAGGAATGTTAGAAGAGCTTTGAGAAGCTGAAGCATTGGTTGACTACAGCACTGGTGTTGACTATTCCATCATCAAAGATTGGGATGTGTGTTAATGGAGTATCGAAATCGAGAAAATTAAGGTCTCACGAGATTAACTATCCGGTATATTATTTAGAACTTGCTGCAGTTGTCTTTGCTCTAAAGATGTGGAGACACTATTTATATAGATAGACATTCCAGATTTATACCGATCATAAGAGTTTGAGATATCTGCCGAGTAAGAAGGAGTTGAACATGAGACAAAGAAGATGGATTGAGTTGTTAAAGGATTATGACTGCACAATTGAGTATCACTCGGAGAAAGCTAATGTGGTAGCTGATGCTTTGAGTAGAAGGTCTAATACTAGTATAGCTTAGATTCAGTTATTGAGGTTACCAAACTTGATTCATTTGAGGGCTCTAAATGTGGAATTGAATTTGGAGCAAGATGAGGCATTGATTGCTACACTAAAGTTGAGACTGTTGTTACAAGATAGAATTAGAAAAGTCTAGAGGAAAGATCCTAAAATGGTGAAGCTTATAGAGAAAGTGAAGATGAGTTTGAATTTAGAGTTTGAGTTGAGGGATGAAACATTGTAGTTGAAACAGAGGATGTGTGTGCCTAATGTGGATGATCTGAGGAAAGAAATTCTAGAGGAAGCTCATATGGCCGCCTATACTATGCATCCTGGTACTACCAAGATGTATAACACGCTGAAGTAGCATTTTTGTTGACCCGGAATGAAGAAGCAAGTGGTGGAGTATGTTTTTAAGTGTATAACATGCCAGCAGGTTAAGGCTGAGCATCAGGCTCTGGTAGGGAAGCTACATTCGTTGCCTATTCTGGAGTGGAAATGGGAACGAATTACCATGGACATTATTATGGGATTGCCTAAGATTCCGAGATAGAATGATGCTATATAGGTTGTAGTGGAGCGATTGACTAAGTCAGCCCATTTCTTACTAGTGAGAGAGAATAACTCACTAGATTAGTTAGCTCGGAGATATGTGAATGAAGTGGTTAGATTGCATGGGGTTCCAGTGTCTATTGTATCTGACAAGGATCCCAGATTTACTTCAAGATTCTGGAAGAGCTTGCAGTCTACTATGGGCACGAAGTTGAACTTTAGTATTGCATTTCATCCTCAAACAGATGGACAGAGTGAGAGGATAATCAAGACTATTGAGGATATGCTTAGAGTTTGTGTATTGGGGTTTCTAGGAGCTTAGGATCAGTATATAACATTGATAGAATTTGCTTACAATAACCACTATCACAATAGTATCGGAATGGCACCATATGATGCATTGTATGGAAGAAAGTGTCGATCACCTCTGTATTAGGATTAAGAAGGCTTATGAATGGTTGAAGGCCCAGAATTGATTAAAGACACCATGGACAAGGTAAAATTGATACGAAGCCAAATTAAAGCGGCTCAAGATAGATAGAAGAGTTATGTGGATCATCATCAATGGGATATAGAATACAAAGTAGAAGACAAAGTATTTCTAAGAGTGTCACCTTAGACAGGAGTATTGAGATTCGATAAAAAGGGCTAGTTGAGCCCTAGGTATATTGGTCCTTATGAGATTATTGAGAGGATAGTACCTTTGGCATACAAGTTAGCTTTGCTTAATGAGATGTCTCAATTGCATAACATATTTCATGTGAGCACGCTTCAAAGATACCGATCAGATCCGACACATGTGATATTGGCCCAAGAGATTAAGGTTACTAGTAACTTAAGTTATGTTGAGGAACCAATTAAGATAGTGGGATCTCAGATCAAGCAGTTGAGGAACTAAGTCATTCTATTGGTGAAAGTCCTTTGGAGGAATCACTCAACTGAGGAAGCAACTTGGGAAACGGAGGAACATATGAGGAGAAAATATCCCGCCCTGTTCGAACAATCAGGTAAGAATTTTGAGGATGAAATTTCTTTTAGGAGGGGAGAGTTATAATATCCCGTTACCCATATTAAGGCTAGAATAGTCAATATGAGAAATTATTAAGAAATTAGAAAGTGCATTTCATGCTTATGCATAATATGACATGCAAATACACATGAATATTGAACTTTTGCACATTAAAATGATTATACATGTATTCCTTTATTTTCCGGGTATAATTGATTTGTAAATGTGATTATAGTGAGAATTGTGGTTTTTATATGTTGAACATTGATTTGGAGAGTGTATTTAGTGATTTAGAAATTTTTGTGAATTTTAGGAAATTTTAGAATTTTTGGGTAAATTTTAGACTAGGAAAAATGCCAAATGGCAAGATAATGAACAAATGGTAGTAGAAATAAAAGTCAATAATAGTGAAAATTTTTATAAATGACTTTGGGATTTAATGACTTATGTCATTGAAATTTGGAGACAATTGGAGTAGAATGGAAGAGTTTAACAAAAGAACCAATTGTGAACCAATAGGAAATGGACATGTGGCACTTTCCAAGCCATGCCTTTATCTTATAACCCACGATGGTCTTAATTATTTTAAAGACCATTTAATAGTTGTCTTTCATTTGCTTTCTTTTCTTCATTTCCTTCTCATTTTTTGTCACCCTCTTCTTCTTCTTATCTTTTCTTCTATCTTTCTTCACTCCCACGATTTTACTCACCTAACCATCATCAATGTTACACTTTGCTTCCATCTATCTTTAGTTGCTACTATCTAGCTCTCTTCTTCATTTCTCACTAAAGACCCAACCTCCCAACCTCTTTGATGATGTATGTGAGTTGTAGGAGAAGTTAGGGCTTTTGATGTTTTTGAAGAATTTGAAGTTAAATCAAGTAAGTGATGCTTTAAATATCATAAATATGGTTAAATGAAGCTAGAATGATGAGTATATTAAGATTGATGACTTGATTATGCCATTTTCATATATGTGTTGTAGGTGATGAAAAGTTTATGTAAATGTCTTACTTTTGTATATGTGTATGATCATTAACGACCCATAAATTGTTATAGAGATAATGTTGAGGTAAAATGATCTTTACGATAAAGATGGATGAGTGTACTAAATTAAACAATGAACTGGGGTGTGTATATGTTCTGTTTTTGTTTAATGATCAAATATGGATCATGAGTTGTTTGTGAATGATATTGAGTTGAAATGGACTGGAGAACGAAGAGGAAATGAAGTAGAAAAGGTGATCTAGGTACAAGATAGGTTAATGTAAAATGTTGGAAGTTATAAAAGCTGAAAAATTGGAAGATGAGTCCTGTTTACTGCTTTCTGTGAAAGTTTGCCACGTCTAACTCCTTGTTTCGCTGTGGCCAACTTATAGGATTTTACGAGGATTCCTCTCAGGACACTTTTGCCATGGCCAACTCCTGGCTTCGATACAGCCTACTTTCCTACACAACTTAAACATGCTTCGATATTTTGATGATATATTGATCTATAGATATCCAAATGGAATGGTTCTTAATTTATATTAAACTAGAGACATAGAGCTACAAATTACCTGAAGAAATTGAATTTTAATTCTGTCTCTAGGATTCCAAATTTTTGAATTTAAATTTAGTATAAGATATTGATTTAGTTTATGAACAATCCACAATATTTGGAGTATAACTTTTGAAATACTAAACTAAATTGAATGATCTTGGTGTCATTAGACACTTCAGACAATGGATAATATTGTGCTAGAAGAAAGTGTCTCCAAATTTCTTCATTTTATTAGTCAGAAAGAACGTGGAAAGTTGACCCAAAAGTATGTTACATGAAAAAAATCTAATTTGATCAAATGAGATATGAATTTTGATTTTTATGGGTTTAATGAGGTGAAAACCTAAGTACAAATTATATTTCAGCGAGTTTTGATATTGATGGATGATGTGACTTGAATCCAGGAAAAATACCTGGAATGTCATTAAACATGCATTATGCATATTTCATATACATATTTATGCATTAATAGACACTTTTAAAATTGTGAAAATTGTGATATGTGTATGTATTACTTGGCAAAGAGGAGCAGTTGGAACGTCAACATCCGAACATTGCCAGAACTTCGAGGCAATAGCTTTGAAAGTAATCAGTGAGTAACCTAGACAGTTTCACTCAACTAATTGTTTATTTTATATTGTGTTTGAATTATCGAATGAAAGTGATTTGATTTGTTGATTTTGGACAATGAAGGTCTGAGGGTTCTGATGAATGAATGTGATATTGAAATGTTACTTGTATGTGAATGTGACGAACTAAATGCCTCTTGACATGAAAGATTGATTATGAGAGATGCATTCCATACATGAATGCATGATCAGATAATGAGAGTTGTGACCTGAGTCCACAATAGATATGGGATAGTTTAGCCACTCGATCATAATAGCGTAATAATTGGAAAAGAGTAACATGAGCATTTCATGTACATTTTAATATGTATGCTTGATTAATTGAAATGCAAAATTGTCTTACTTTTAAGTGAGAATGTGATATGTGATAATTTATGCAAAATGCAAACATGTGAATTATATGTTATATATGTATTGATGTTTTGCATGAAATGAGTGAACCATCGATGATGGTTACCTCATCTGAGTTCGCAAAACTCACCCAAAATTGCGCGTTAAAATTTCAAGACTAAGGGAGGATTTTAGCTACTGAGAGACACTACAAGAAGTATAGTCTTGTACTTTTGGGAAGAAGAAGAAATGACTCACAGGTCGGTCAGCTGGGATTGGAAAGATTAGATAGACTTTTTGTGTATTTTCCTCTTTCATATAGCATATTTTGTATTAGGTTATGATAATGTACATGTATGGGTGTTTAAAAGCTATAATGTAAATACGTTCAGATTTATGAAATGAGATGGGGAAAATTTTGGTTTTAAAATATGGTGACTTTCTTGATGATGTCTTATAAGAGAATAAAGAATGAAGATGCCAAGTGAATGTTGTGATTGAATGTAGGGCATCATTATCATAGGTTATGTACTAGAATGTCCTTAGGGAGTTTTGGTATAAACCCTATGGTAATAGAGTGCTACATTATGTGTATTTTTGGACTAAGAAAAATGCCAAGTGGCAAGACAAATTGATTAATAGCAGTAAAAATAGTTGACATATGGCAATAGAAATAATTGACAAGCGGCATTGGATTTATTGACAAGTAGTATTAAAAATTGGGTGACAATTGGATTAGAAACTAGGTGACAAGTGGACTAATTATTAAAAATCAAGTGGTAACCTACGTAAATATCATGTTAATTTGATTAGTTATGTGGTGAGTGTCATGACACGTTTCATGACACCCACCAAGCTTAAACATCCACGATGCTTTCTTCTTGCATGACTATCTCTTCTTTCATTTTCACCAAATGTTCTCTTCTTCATTTCTTCTCTCCATTTTCACGACACTTTCTCACCAACCCTACTCTCAACATTAAGTTAGTATCATCCAACACCTTACTACGTTAATAGGATTCAATCATCATCATCCTGTTACTACAAAATGTAACCTATTTCTCCTTAAATGACGATGAACGTGTGACACTTTGGATCTAGGGTTGAGTTATGTTTTGAAGAACTTTGAAACTAAAACAAGTAAGTAATACATCAAGCTTTATGGGTTGTTTTAAATGAAACATATATGATGAGTGTTTTGAGATTAAATGAAAATGATAATAGGGTTGAAGAGTGTTGAACGTTGACTTAGAAATAAATAGGTTTATGTTTTGTTTTCTTAGTATATTGATGATACTCATGGGTTGTTTAATAAAAAGAATTTTTGATGATAATTTTAGGGATGATTGATAGCATAAATGGTGTATAAAAGAGTATAAAAATGTTGATGAACGTTAATGAATGTATGAATATATTTGATGTTCTGTTTTTGTGTTTATGATCAACAATAGATTGTGAGTTATGTTAAAGATGTTTTTGAGATAGATTAGTTATGAAAATGGTGTTTGAATAAGAGTTGAAAGTTGATGAATGAAGAGATATGTTTATAACCTATTTTTGGGTATAGGATGAGTGCAGGAAAATTGATGAAATGAATGTACATATGTGTTCTATTTTGAGAGTATGAAAAACCATGGATTAAAGGGTGTCATATGGATGAAATAGATTGGGAGTTAGGGAATAATAAAGGTGAAATTTTGTTAACAAAAAGACTAATATAGTGTTCTTGAAATGAGAAGAATTAAGATGATAGTGAATGATAAAGAATGATGATGATATCTTCTATTTTTGTATGATTAATAAACAATGATTTACGGATTGTTTCAATGGCTGATTTTGAGATGTAATTGAGGTGAAAATGAAGAGGAAATGAAGTGGAAATGATTAACTAAGCATAAGATGTGATATAGGTAACATATAGGAGTTGAAAATCTGAAAAATTGGAAGAAGAATTGCTGGAATTTTTGGATTTTCATAACCCACGATCGTGGGAAGTGCAAAACATGGTTGGAAATGTTCTGGTGGACTAACCCACGATCATGGGAAGTCATCCACGATCATGGGAAGGCCATCAACGTGAGTTATTCTTCTTTTATGTGATGTTTGAAACAACAAATGGAGGTACTTTCCTATGATGTATTTAGACTTGAATGAGACTTGAAATGAACCTAGTTTGAGGTTGAATAAGTTGATAAAGTGTTGGATATGTTTAGTTTGTAATTGAGAATATAAAATAGATTGTTGATATCAATAAAACAAAATATGAAAATTTAGAGATGTTATATAAATGAAAGAGATCTTATGAATGCTAATGTGATTCAAAGGAGATGAATGATGCATATTAAGTAAAGTTAAATAAGAAATTGGATACTGTGTGATTATTAATGCTAGAAAAAGGATTGGAGAATATGTGAATGATGAGTTTAGATTAATCAAGTATATTTGAGCTATAAACCTAAGTGCAAGCTAGAAATACACAAATGACGATGTTTAATTGATCAAGAGATGTGATTAAGAAAAGATACTCGGAATAGTCAAATTGAACATGTGTTGTACATAACACATATACATATATGTATGATTGAATACTTATGTGATTGATCAAATTAGTAATGTATATATAATGTGTGTATTACATGAAATTAAATACAGAAGATTGAATGTTAGCGTTTAGAATTTTCCGGATCATGAAGACAATATCTAATTTAGAGCATACTGTGAGTCAACCTTGACGGTCTCACATTGATTAATTGTTTCTATTTAAATTTTGTATTGAACTGTTAATAATGTGATAGAGACAATTCTAGACATCGATAGTACAAGGCGTTTGATGAACATGATTTATATTAGAAGTGCTCATTGAATGTGAATTTGAAAGAAATAAGTGTTCTAAACTAATAAATTGAATGTCGGACTATTGTTCGAAGAAAATGTGAAAAGTAAATATTAATATTGAATGAAAATGACTGATTGTATATATATGAATTCATGCATTTCATTACATGGTATATATGATCAGATAAAGGCAATTGTGACCAGAGTAGCCAGTGAAAAAGAGCTTAAAGCTCATAATGTGTATAAGAGCCACTAGCTTATTAGTAAATTGAGCCTGGGATTCACAACGAACACGAGACAGTTATTAATGAGCCCGGTATCCACAACAGATATGGGATAGTTAAAAAGGCACTCGATCATAACAACTTAATAATCGAAAGTGAGTCACATGTGCATCACATATACTTGATATGTATGTTTTGAATGATTGAAATTGTTTATTAAATTGTTCTAAATGAGAAATGTGAAATAAGTGAACAAAATTGTATTTGATGCAATAAGATGATTAGTGAAATGATGTTCATTATGTGATGTTATAAATTGTCTGTGAATTTCTGAATGTGAATTGTTTGTATGTTTAATATAAGTGAACACATCAATGATGGCTTGCTCATTGAGTTCGCAAAAATCATCAAAATTACAACGTGCCTTTTCGGGTTTAGAGGAGATATCCAGTTAGACTAATTAGAGTATAGTCACTGAAATCAGACATAAGCTAAGGGTCGGGATCTATTTACACCTGCACATGTTTTTAGTTGTTTTGTATTAAAGATTGAATTCCATAACTACCATACAATGTTTATGTGAATTCTGTAATGTGATGACATTTGTGACTATGCATGTTTTGTACATGAAATGGCCTAAATTGATTATTGATTTGCTTAAGATGTGTTTATAAATGGAATGGGCCAAAATGATTACTAGTTTGTTTAAAATGTGTTTGATGTATGGAATAATTTGAAACGAGTATTTCTGATTATTTTAACATACCATCCTCGTAGAGCATGTTCTCGAATATCGACATTATGTTTGAGAATATGTCCTATAAGAGTGGTGTGTTAAACTAAAATTGTGTACATAGTACCCACATTTAAAAACTTCATTACTTCCTTTTTCATAACCTCTTACATGTTTGAATTTAACTTTCTTTGCGTCTCTCTCACTGTCTTACATCCTTCTTTAAGGTTAATCCTATCAACACCATATTAGGGCTAATCTCCCTAATATCAGAAATTTTCCACCCTCATGGTTCTCATCCTCTTCTTAATGGTCTCTACTACTTTCTCTTCTTGCTCAAAATCCAATTGGTTGGAAAAGATGACGGGTAGGGTGTGGTCTTTACCTAAAAATGAGTATCTTAGGTAGGAAGGTAATGGTTTTAGTTTTACAGTGGGTGGCTTTAAAATTGAGGGTGGTGTGGATGCATCCGTTCCCTTTAACTTCTCTTGCTCACCCTCCTCACACAATTCCTTTTTGCTCACACTCTCACCCCTATGCACACCAACAACTTCCTCAACTTCTTTCACACAATCATCCACAACATCAATCTTCATACATACAGTTCCATCCACTGGCTTCTTCAAATATTTAGACATGTTGAATTCAACCTACTCATTACCAATGCACATCAACTAATGCCCTACTAGTATTTATAAAGGGTTACCCAAAATCAATGGACAATTCCTATCTTCTTCAAAGTCTAACACAAAAAAATCAACAGGAATTATAAATTTATTCACTTTTATCGGAACATCTTCAACTACCCTAAATGGCTTCTTAATGGATTGATCCACAAGTTAGATAAGCATAGATGTTGGCCTGACATCTCCTAGCCCCAATTTCCTGATAATAGACAAAAGCGTCATGTTTATACTTGTACCTAAATCACATAAGCATTTAAAAAATTCAAAATCACCAACAACATATGGAATAGTAAAACTCCCTAGATTATGTAGTTTTGAAGGCATTTTGCTTGTGATGATCGAACTACAGTTCTCCGTCAAGGTCACCATCTCATTGTCCTCTCAAGTGCGTTTATGCATCAATAAGTCTTTGAGAAACTTCACATGC
>JAOQML010016114.1:0-11971 GCA_027568935.1 Erythroxylum urbanii | reverse complement strand
GCATCAGAGTCAGTTGGAGGAAGTCCGTCAGGAATTGTTTTAAACTGGAATGAAGATAGGCCATTGAGAGATTCGGGGCCTCTAGATTTGAGGAGACGTTTGTGGTTGTACTCTGTGTTCACAAAGGTGATATGAAATCCCCTGTGGTGTAATAGTTTGGCAAGTTTGAGCATGGGACCTATGTGGCCTTGAGCAGGGTAGGGGATGCAAACTGCATGAGGCTTGTTAGCTAAACTTAAGGAACCCATTTTCTCTGCCTCTGATTGCTTACAGACTTGGACAATGGAAGGGCAAGCCAAGATGGAGAATTTATAGACGTTTCAGGGAATTTTTTTTATTATTTTAATCGAGGTCGGAAATGTACTCCAATGTAAAACTCATCAGGAAAAATCGATTGCTTTTCAGGTCAAAGCGCAGTCTATCATGACTCGTTTTAAATTATATGTTGTTACAGATAGTCGTAAACATATGTTAAATAATCATTGAATATAAAGCATATTTAGTCAACTTCAAATGAACAGGATATGTGGTATTGATTTTAATCACAAAATCTTCAGTTATGCTCGTCAAATAAGAACTGGCTGTCTGTGACCAACTTCTACAATACTCGAAACAGTTGTTACCTGATTTTCAAATCTATAATTTACTTTTGTTTTACAAATTTTATTGTAATCGACATCTTTTTTCATAGGGTAAAGTTCTTTTATAAAGTCTTATGGTGACAGCAGACTTTTTTCCCAATAATTTAATGACTAAACTCTTTTAGGTAACGCAATAATCGTAAGTTGGACTACCATCGTGATCATTCATCACCTGAATGTGTATGAGTTGGCCTGACTCAAGCAAGTCTTAGTCTTTAACGTATCGACATATTTTGGTAAAGAAGAAGGTACCTGACAGTCGTAACTCATGCGAATACGGAAGAAAAGACCGAAGTTAATAGGTTGCGTGTTTAGATTTCTCTATCTTTGCTTTTATCTTTTCGTTAAAAAACATAATAATTTAGAAAACGCTATGTAAACTGCTTCTGTTCACTTTCGTTTTCACGTTAACTCTTTTCTCTTATTACGTACCATTTAGTGATTATCATGTCAACCCTAATACATAAGGGTCATCTCCCCAAGAAGGTAAGGCTCACAGAACGTGATGAGAATCCTCCACCAGACCCCAAACCTACTTATAGTGTTGTATTAGGAAACTCGACAGTGGACGTTGAGCAAGGGACCTGTCCATGACCTATAGAGGAGATTATCGAACTAAAGAAAGGTAACATAATCTAACTAACGGGGGAAGCTGGTGTTGGTGTTCTGCTATCCCAAACCTTCAAGGCAAAGCTAGATAAGCAGTGGGAGAAAACAGTTATTATCAAACTACTTAGACGTCAAATTGGCTATCGAGTTCTTTGCTTTCAGTTGACAAATTTGTGGTGTCCGAAAGGCCCCATGAAGATTATAGATTTGGACTATGACTAGGAGTGGGCACGGTATGGTTCGGTCAGTTTTTAGTTAATTTTTGAGACCGAACCAAATAACCAGTTTTGTGACACAAAAAACTAAAACCAAACCGAGTATCAGATTAAATTGAATTTTCAGTGTTTCTTGCGGTTTGGTGAGGTTCGGTTATTTCAATCCAGTTGGACCCTAATCTTGGGCCTTAGAATTTGGGCCAATTTTGGTACATGTCCAACAATTTTATTTTTTTAGGGCCATTTTTGTTAAAGGGGAGTAATATATATCAAAAAAAATTTTGACCAAAGTATTGGCCTATTGGGTGATTGCCATACTTGCAAAGTTACAGACTTGCAATTTACAATGGTTATTTGCAACTTGCATTTATGACAATCAGATTACAACATAAAAGCTATATTGTTATCTTTGCTATTACATAACACATATATTTGCTTTAGTGTCAATGTATCCTACCCTAGTTCTACGTTTGAAATCTAATACAAAATACAAACTACATTTTCACCTTACAAGATTACAACCAAATACATACAAAACTTAAAAATAATTACAATTTACAAGTTCCAAAATGGCTTGAATACTTCATAAAAAGGTTGTCTATGCAAGAATGCATTTCTGTCTATTTGTCATTGTGTATAATCCCAAAAATAAGTGCACAATCCACTGGTAATTACAAGTTTATAGCTAGACAAGCCTTGCATTTTTGCATAACTGTACTACACAACCTACAATGCATCAAATTCACAAGTGAATATCAAAAGAAGCATAAAGCAGTGGATACACAGTAGTTAACTAGTTAATAAACATTGTTCATTGTTTTTAAGTTTATAGTTAAGAACTTTACTTAAATTGGAGGTCTGCTTTCAGGTTAACTTTGGCTGGATGTGTCTTTCTTTGCAGCTTCTTCAACAATGTCTACAAAGAAAACTAAAAGGATAAGTAGATATCTGTAATACTAACTTATGAAGGATAAAAAATAATATAACATAAGCAGGAAAAAATGGAATAGCAGACCTGAATCTATTGCTTCATATAAGGCAACGTCATCCATAAAAAATCTATCAGCCATTGGGGAGGAATCAAGCCAGTTTTGCAAGCATATCAGAGTTTCAACCATCTTAAGAGTTAATGAACTCCTAAAAGGGTCAAGAATCCTATCCCCAGCTAAAAGCACTCTCAGAAGCTACAGTGGATACTTGTATTGTAAGCACATCCCTTGCCAACTTAGAGAGTATAGGATATCAAACCCCATTAACCGTCCACCAATTTAGGATATCAAAATCCTTAACATTTCTTGGTTCACAAGCCTCTGCCAAATACCTAGAAAGCACAACAAATGAAATACAAATCACATAATCTTAAACTCAAAGAAAAGTATCACAAATATGCAAATAAAGCAGTAAATCCATTAACACAGAATCTATATCAAAAAATATACTTAATTGCTACTAGTTAATTAAAATTGATTTACCTTTCAACATCATTCCTCACTTAATTGACAATTTTCTCCTCCTCTCTCTGCTTGTGAAATTGGATAACAATTTCATTAAAAAAATCATCACCAACCGAAGGCTCTTCAGTCTGACTAGGGGGAGGGTTAGTTGAAGCAGCAGATGTAGAGGACTATGAACCTCTACTTTGATCACTAGCCCCTTCCTTGTCAGCATACTAATAAAATAATCGCATTATATGATACTTGACAGAACCAATCAAATCAGTGACAATGGTGAAATCATCGCCATAAATCATTTTATAAGCCAATTTCACATAATCCAATTTGTATCTTAGATTAAAAATTGCCCCAACTACAAGCAGTTTGTTATAGTCTGCACTATCACCCCAACATTTCTTAAATTTTTCTCTCATTTTTCTTGCCATTGAAGAGAGGGCATCATCAGGTTTCAAGTAATAAGAATAAAGCTGCTTTTGGATAGAACTGGAATGAAGCTGCTTTTGGATAGAACTGACTTGTAAAAAAAAATATATTCGAGGTCACAGATAGGGAAGTAGAGAATTTCATTGTAACATCATAAAAGCACTTAAGAAATATAATCAAATTCTGAGCATTATTCCAATAAACTGGCTTCGAAGGCCCTTTTTTGCCTCTACCAACGTCATCCTTCTGAAAGTAAAGTTTATAATTGGCATCTTCATCCTCTATACGCTCAAATGCAGCTTGAAATTTGACAGCAGACTCTAACATTAAATAAGTAGAGTTCCATCTAGTAGGAACATCCAAACAAACAAGACTCTTTGACTCTACATTCTGATGTTTAATGCATTCTTTAAACTTTTCAAACCTAGATGAGGAGGACCTCGCATATTTAATGACATTTCAAATAACATGAACACATGGGTTATGTTCCTTTAAACCCTCAGACACAATGAGATTGACAATATGAGCACAACATCTAACATGCACATAATCACCTTCAAGAATTGTGTATCTCCAATATTTCATCTTCTTTTTTAGGTATGTGATCATGCTGGTGTTTGTAGATGCATTGTCTAATGTGATGGTAAACAACCTTTTTATCCCCCAATCATGCAAACATGACTCTATAACCCTGCCCATGCTATCTCCCTTATGGTTTGGTACAACACAGAAGTTTAAAAGCCTCTTATGCATGCACCAATCCTGATCAATGTAGTGTGCAGTCAAACATAAGTAAGAAACATTCTGGATTGAAGTCCAGCAATTACTAGTTAAGCTAACTCTCTGATTTGAACCTTCAAAGTATGACTTTAACATGAAGTTATCCTCTTTAAAAAGCTCCTCAATGTCTCTCACAACGGTTCTTCTGGAAGGAGGATCAAACTTTGGGTTAGCTACCGAACAGAACATCCTAAAACCTCTACCTTCAACAAAGCTGAAGGGTAGTTCGTCTATGATGACCATTTTAACACATGTAATTCGACATGCTTCTTTGTTGAAGCTTGTTGATATAACATTGGCACCAGCACCATAGCGTTGCCTATCAAGAGACAATATTTTATGTCTTTTATCTTGCTGTCTATTAGGATTAGCTGTACACCTATCGAGATGAGCCCATATAGCACTTGTTCCATTCTTCCTAGTGTCACAAGCAAAGTCCAGTTGGTAGAAATTACATATACACCTCTAACCAGTTGGGTTTTTTGTGAAAGACTCCCAGACTTGGCTTGCTTTTCTAATGGGTTTTCTCTTATCATTTGGATGTCTTGAAGGTAAACCAAAAGATGGGGGAAAGGCTTGTGTTTCTGGTGTTTGTGGTTGTGATGTATGAGGTGGACATTATGTTTCTTGGATGGCAAAGTTCTTAGTATCAGGTGTGGTCAAAGGTGCTTGGGGATTAGATTCAGTGGTTACATTAGAGGGTGTTTGGGGTTGTGGTAGGCTTTCACTCTGACTGTCCATCTCTGGATTGACTTTGTTGCTTATTATCTAAGGAAGAATGGAAACAGACCCACAATGATGGGTGTAAATGAGTAGCTGTCTGAGCTAGACAACAGCTATCTCAACAATCTAGTAAGACTAAGGGACGGTTTTGGATATTTGGCTTATTCCTATAGATCATACCTTAAACTTTAGAGGCACCTTAAGAGATGCACTGAACTAAAGCTGGCACAATCATATAGATTGCACATTTTAAGGAATGCAACAAAACCTATGGATTTCCCCAATCTGGAAGGCACAATTCTAAGAATATTGACTACATATGCATGCACCAATTACTAGAGGCATAATCCACAGAAGCATCCAATCCACACAACGGTTGAGATTGCTTTCCACATTAATTACAGAAACAATAATCACATATATTCATATCATTGACATCAAATAACACAAATTGTTCCATCTAAAGATCATGTACAAATGCCTTTGCAAGCATCTCCAACTCAGCCAATATGGGCACACAACTCATACCTATTTGTTCTAAGTCACAGAGACCTGAACGGGTAAGTATAACTAGCAATCCAAGTTTCTTGTTAAGTTAGAACACTTACTTGTACAACAAACTAGCCAAGTTCAAGGTCACATAGACCTGAACTAGAAACCAACTAAACATAATTACAAAACAGTTGGATTTCTGAGACTTGTAGCAACTTAGCTTAGAAATTAGGATGGACATGTCTTTGCAAATATCTCCATCCCAAACAAGGCAACAAAATAGAATTATATAAGTGTATTACATATCAAATGAAAATATGCAGCAATAGCATGATTGTATACAAGCTTTAAGAGTCTGTGTAGTGTATATTAACAAGTTGAATAGTCTTTAACATTAAACAAGTACTCCATCAAATACAAGGTTTAAAAGCTTAAACATAACCTTAGCTGACTGAGAGTCTTCAACGGAGTCCAAAACTTCAAAATCATTTTACCAAATCTGCATTAGAAAGAATGCAACACACGCATTAAAAATTTAAGTCATTAGATAAAATCTAACACATTTGAAAGCAGACACAAATAAAACTTTAAACTTTAAAAAACACTAAATGACTTACCCAATCTGCCGATCAGTCGATCCCCCTTAGGCCTTAGCAGACGCATAAAGAACAAAATCAAGGCAAACTCTCATAAATCACACCAACTCCTTTCACTGGGATGATGAGAAAAAAGAAGAGAAGCAGAAGAAGACGAAGAAGATGGCAAAGAAGAAGGTCAAAGAAGAGTTAAGGATTTAGGGTTTTGGTCGAAGGGGCTTTCAAATCGAGAGAAAGAAGAGAGCTCGAGATGAGAGGGTGAGCTAGAAAGAAGAGAGCTCGATATGAGAAGGTGAGTCTTGGAGAAGAGAGTTGGAGATGAGAGAGTGAGACTTAAAGAAGAGCCCAGAGAGTTCGAGAACGAGAGTGAGACTGAGAGCGAGAGAGAGATCGAGAGGGTAAGACAGAGTAAACAGAAGCGGCGAGCATGAGTTATGAGAAGGTAAAAATATTAACTTATATACCTGAGGTTAGATGTATAAAAAAATATAATTTTGTTTTGTTTTTACTTGATTGGTTTGGTTCGGGTTGGTTTGGTTAAAAACTTTGTTTACTCTGTACTCGAACCGATATAGTCTGTTTTCTCAATATCCAAAACGTAATCGAACATCGCACCACTCTACACCAACCCATTTCGGTTGATTTTTTTATTTTTTGGACTGGTTCTGTTTTTTTTCAGATTTTTGCCCAATCCTAACTATGACTATTTCCTGGTGAAATTCCTTAACAATAGCGACTTCCTCAACGCCCTAACCAGTGGGCCTTGGGTAATATTCGGACATGCTTTATCAGTCCAGAAATAGAAACCAGAATTTCTTCCATCCCAAGGCAAGGTAATAAGAGCTGTTATATGGATAAGGTTCCCCGAACTTTTTATTGCTCGATACCACCCTATCATACTCACAGCTTTGGGGAATCAAGTGGGACAAACCGTGAAGATAGATGAGACGACCATGCAGTGAGTTACTGTAGATATAAATCTTACCGCCCCTTTACGAAACACAGTGGAGCTCGATGGTGAGACAGTGTTGGTGGCATATAAAGTACTCCCGCAAATATGCTTCAACTATAGCATGGTTGGGCATGACTCGACCAAATGTCCGTCGATCCCACAAGACCAGAATGTACCCACATCGTCGACTACAAGGCCGAGTGATAGTTCCACAACGCAACGAGGGCCGGAGGGTACTGCGACAGGTGTCCCGACGGAGGCGGGTTCCAAAGGTTATGGACCTTGGATGATGGTGAAAACGAACTCCTCCAGCCCCTGTGCAACGTCAAAATCACCAAGACAATAACAAGTACAAGACGGTTTCTACAGTTGGAGGCTCAAGGTACCTAGCTCTGACAGATATGGAGACAATGGACACTGACCATGTTGCAGCGAGGAGCCCACTACCTAAAGAGATTTAACTGGAATTGGGAACCAGCTTAACCTAGCGGATTTAGTTAGCATGGGACAGAAAAAGGGACAGGTTGGAGCGTCAACTTCGTACAGTATTAAACGATATACAAGGGCTGCTTCAAAAGGAAAATTCAAAAATACTACCCCAATAGTTGGTAGCGCACATACAAAATCAGATGGTCTTCCGAGGTAGGTGTGGACATTAGTACCAAGGTACCCCTAATTCTCACAGCTCGGGATAAACATATTACAATTACTATCAATTCACACTTTAAGATGATTTGTGATAACAATGTCCTAACGGTAAATGATCAAGTGGTATAAACATATTGCAATTACTATAGGCAATATTACGTAATTATATACGTATATATAAGCCTGGAATTCTAGCTTTGTTAGAATCTCGCATTAGCAGAAACAGGGCTAGCACTATGATTAAAAAGTTAGGCTTCAATTTCTCATTTAGGGTTGAAGCTGTAAGCTTTTTAGGAGGAATTTGGTTGCTCTGGAAAAATGATATTAAGGTCTCCGTGGTCATCGCTCATCAACAATTCCTCCATACCAAAGTCAAGTATGTGGATGCTTCGTTTGATTTTACGCCAGTCTATGCCAGTCCCCAAATACACTCTCAAAAAGTTTTCTAGAGAGTATTAAGTTGGATAGGTCATCTTAATCCCGAACCTTGGCTGGTGAGAGGCGACTTTAATGTTAAACTGGAGGCTTCAGACAAAAGGAGGGGTGCTACGGCCGCTCGAGTAGTGAATAATCATTTTAGGGATTGGGTTAATCAGTGTAATCTGCATGATTTGGGATTTATGGGATCAAAATTCACTTAGTGGAAGACACAAGCACGCTTAGACCTGGTTTTTGGATCGTCATCTTGACTGAGGGCTTTTCCTCATATGGCCAATCAACATCTACCTTTTTTGGGATCCGACCACTGTCCCTTGTTGATCCACTTAAACAGCATTCCCCAGCAGGGATCGAGATCAACGGGGTTTCAATTTCAAAATGCCTGGTTAACTCATACGGGCTTCGATGATGTGGTGATAGAGCATTGGCTATTGGCAGAGGAGAATTTCAGGAAATCCCTAGCCAATCTTGCTATCCAACTTGCGCGATGGAATAAAGATGTGTTTGGCAACATCTTCCATCATAAAAAACGATTGCTTGCCCGATTGGAGGGTATACAGAGAGAGATGCAGAATGGCACGTCGAACGAGCTTCTTGACTAAGAAGAACGCTTAAGCGTCGAACTTTTATATGTGTTGTGTGAGGAAGAAATATATTGGCATCAACGAGCCAAATGTGAATGGATATCGAAGGGAGATCGTAACACCAGGTTTTATCATACCATCGCCCTGGTAAAAAGGACGAAATCGAAAATAGATCGACTTTTTGATGACACAAGAACTCTAGTGTCTGGTACAGAGCATCTAAAAATTACTCGTGAGGAATTTTTTTATCCAATTATATACACCCAAAACTAGTATGATTCATCCGTTGCCACATTCTGGCTGCTTTCCCCAGCTATCGGCAGAACGAATTCATAAGCTTGCAAGTCCCCTCCATGAAACTGAAGTTCGGAAGACATTTTTTTCTATGACCCCAAACAAAGCCAAGGGTATCGATGGGTTCGATGCACTTTTCTTTCAAAACCAATGGGATAAGGTAAGGCATGAAGTGGTCGCTTTGGTTCAAGCCATTTTTTGACTGGATCACTGGGAACATGAATTGAACCAAACGATACTGGTCTTAATTCCTAAAATTCCAGCTCCTACCAGTCTTCCCCAGTTTATGCCCATAAGCCTCTGTATGGTGCTTTATAAAGTTATCTCCAAAGTTATTGTGAATCGGATGAAAGCTCACTTGGATTACCTTGTTAAGGAGTTATCAATGTAGTTTCATTCTTGGCAGACAGATCACTGATAACATTATCATCGTGCAGGAAGTGATATATTCGATGCAAAAAAAGCAAGGAAAATAGGGATATCTTGCTCTGAAGGTAGATCTAGAGAAAGCCTATGATAGGTTTCGCTGGGATTTCATTCAAAATACCTTAACTGATATTGGGATACCCCATAACATCATCAGTGTCATTATGTAGTGTGTGACGACGATGTCTTTTCAAGTAGTTTGGCAAGGAACTCTTTCTGAACCTTTTAAACCTTCCCGCGGCATTAGACAAGGAGATTCGCTTTTGCCCTATCTTTTTGTGTTATGCATGGAACAATTAGGGCACCTTATTGCTCAGGCAGTGCATTAAGGTCATTGGAAACCAATTAGATTAAGTCCCTCGGGACCTCCCTTATCCCATTTATTTTTTGCTGATGACTTGGTCCTTTTTGGTGAAGCGATGGAAGCACAGGCGCAAGTAATCACAAGGACGATGGAAACTTTTTGTAAAGCGTCAGGGCAACGCATTAATTATACTAAAATTCGGATATTTTTCTCTAAGAATGTTTCTACCCATACCATGCGTCGTCTTAGCCATGCGATGCAGGTTAACAGAACAAACAATCTCGGAAAATATCTAGGAGTCCCTTTGATCCATGAGCGTACCACAAGAAATACCTATCAGTACATTCTAGATAAGGCCCAACAAAAGCTGACTGGTTGGAGATCTGGAATGTTATCTTTAACAGGTCGAGTTACACTAACACAATCAGTAATCTCGTCCCTACCAATTTTCAGGATGCAAAAGGTTTGTCTTCCTCTCCATCTGTGTGACGATCTGGAAAAATTAATGCGGGACTTCATTTGGGAGTCGCAGGAAGGACAAAGGAAATTACACCTTTTCAATTGGAATAAAGTGTGTCAACCCAAGAAACCTGGGAATTAATCGCATTCGATTAACTAACGATGCACTCCTTACTAAACTCGAATTGGACTTACTTACTAGACCCTAGGCACTATAGGTCCAAACTCTGAGGGAAAAGTATCGGTTGGATACTCATCATATTCCGCAGACTTTAGCGAGGAACGAAGCTTCAATAACTTGGAGAGGGATTTCAGCGACCTGGAATGTTGTGCGTCAAGGAGCTAAATGGAAAATAGGCAATGGACGACGCATCCTTTTCTGGCTCGACAATTGGGTAGAAGATTGGGGTCCTCTCTATTTTGCGGCTCACACCACCATCCCTGAGAGCATAATCAATGCTACAATCTATGATTTTACAAACGAGAGTGGCAACTGGCATTGGAATTTATTCCAAAATTATCTCCCAGCCACAGTTTGTATGAGTATCGCGTCAACCTGTACTTACATAAACGACCTAGCGAAAGATCAATTGATCTGGGGGCACACTAACCACCGGCAATTCACAGTAGCGTCTGCTTATGATCTTATCGAGAATATCAACATGGACGTCTTCAACAAGTCTTGGGAGGAAATATGGAAGTGGCCGGGACCACAGCGAATTAGGTCTTTTCTCTAGCTAGTGGCTAAGTGGAAATTGTTAACCAACAAGCAACATGTGACCCACCATCTAACTTTGGAGAAGGGTTATACCTTTTGTGGACAGGAGGAGTCGACCATACACTCTCTACGGAACTGTACTCGGGTAAAATCTTTCTGGCAAAAATTTCCACATGCAAAGGATGATGGGGACTTTTTCAGTCAGGAGGAAGGAACCTGGCTTAGGTCTAATCTTTGTCACCACGTGCAACTGAATCAGACAGCGTGGGTTACTATTTTTGGAGTCGCTTGCTGGTTTCTTTGAAAATGGAGAAATAACAACATTTTTTAGCCGGGTTTTGTTTGGCCAATAGACGGCACTAAAATTGTCATGGATTATACTAATTGGATCATATGGGCCAGTGAGATGGAAAACCGGGTCTTTCAAGTACAAGATCTACCTTTGGGTATGTTCGTAGGCTGGAACAAACTTATAGAGGGGTGGGTCCAGCTTAATATGGATGGTGCGGTGAAAACGAGATGCAATATTGCATCAGCAGGAGGCGTTATTAGGACCTGCCAGGGGTAATGGTGTGTAGGCTTCTTACAAAATATAGGCGTATGCGATCCTCTAATTGCTGAACTCTGGGGTGTGCATTCAGGACTCATACTGGCGTGGGAATGGGGTTATAGACGTGTGATAGTCGAAGTGGACTCGTTAGAAGTCATCAATATCCTATCCTCATCCATGAGCGATATAACTGATAATTCTTTTTTGGTGACAGGTATATGAGGATTGATGCTTCGAGCATGGGAGGTGCAGCTTAAGCATACACATCGAGAAGGGAATCAGTGTGCTGATAGATTGGCTAATCTAGCCTCTTCAGCAGAGCCGGGCCTGCATATCTTTGAGGAGCCTCCAACGAGCATTTTGTAAGTCCTCTACTGAGACATGAATGGAGCTCCATAACGTAGAACCCTACGTTCATAGGGGATAGGGTTTGCGATATAGTCGCTTTTGTTTTCTTTCCCTTTTAACCAAAAAAATAATAATAAATTTTATTATTATCTACTATATAAAAATTTATCCATTCAATAAATAAATCATATAAAAATTGGATGAGCGACAAGTATTTGTTTTCATTTTTATTTTTGATTTTTTTGTTTTTGTTTTTAAATTTAGTAAAAATATATTTGTTTGAATTTTTTGTTTCTATTTTTTATTTTAGTTTCTTT
>JAOQML010016104.1:0-11971 GCA_027568935.1 Erythroxylum urbanii | reverse complement strand
GCTTAAATGGAAGTTATATGGAAGAAATCCCTTCAAGCATCAAACAACTTTCTCAATTGAAACTTCTGTCCGTGAGCTACTGCCCAAGGCTTCAGTCTTTGCCAGAGCTTCCAGTGAGTCTAATCGGATTAATGGCAGTAGAATGTGGGTCATTGAAGACGATATCTACCATCTCACTGCTAACCAGAGAGTCAGAAAACCTTCGATGTTTTTTCAATATGAGCAATTGCGTTATGTTGGATGAAAATGAATGTGAGGTCATCATAAAAGAAGTTGTGAGAAGTCAGCGTTTTGCTTATAAAATGAAACATCATAAGGTCACTCTTTATTCTCTTCACATTTTTATAAGCACTAACAAACTATACACTTAAATATGAGTTTCCTGCTAATCTTGTGCATCACATCATATTTATGGTTCAGGGAAATATAAATTTTGCTTTCAGTCGCTCTGCCTTGGAATTTGTGGCTGAATTCCCATACTTTGCTATCTGCTATCCTGGAACTAGAATTCCAGAGTGTTTCTTGTATCAGAGTAGGGGAAATTCAACCAAAGTTCAGCTTCCTCTAAATTGGTTGAACAACTGCTTCTCTGGATTCGCTCTATGCATTAATTTTAAGGAATTCCATTTTTCATGGAAAACAGTTAGGACGGGGAGATATAAGTGCTGCTTTGAAGGCGGAAATAATCACTACACCGACAGTGTTTACAATGAATTTGTCATCAAAATGGAAGCTTCCGGTGATAGAAACGAGCACGTCTATTTATGGTTTGATCATACACTATTTGATTGGATATGTAAAAACAGTGAACTGCTGAGCCAAACCTGCTACAACGAGGTCTCCTTTGTATTTGATCAAAAAAAATTCGAAGTAAAAGGTTGCGGGGTTATTCCTTTGTATGCAAGTTGAAGTTCAGAGATGCCAAAGAGGTCGTTTCCGGAGGATGAACTCTATTTTAGCACTTGAAAGGGTATTTACTGAAGCAGTGGATGACCATTTCCCCTTTTCATTGAAGTGAATTTGCTAGATCCCATTTTCATCTTGTTCCCAGAATTCAGAACGTAGGGTGCAGAGCCTTTTATTGCTGTGAGTTGCTTCACAACAACCATCAATTCTTATACTGGAGCAGCGGAAGAATACAATAACTCTCATTTGTCAGAGTTAGTAACCACAAATTATCAGAATCCATTATTAGTGGTCATCATAATTAGTTAGCAAGTTAGTTTTTCTTAATCAGTCTATATAAATAGTATAGAGTGCATGTACATGTTATGAAGTCCTGTACCTTTTTCCCTGATCGATAGAATCTTCTTACAAGTTCAACTTTACAAATTACTCCTCTGTGACATCCCTTCAAACAACTTCCCTGCAGTGAACTTTGCATAAGCACTAAATATATAATGGTCTACTTTATGGCTGTGGGTTGCAATTTGAAACCTCAGCATACTACTCCCAATCTGCTGGGAAAGATTCCGATTAATACCTGTACCAGGAAAGATACCTTAATTCATCACCGAGAAAATTAAGACCTTTTCAAGGTTCAACTCTTTTTTGGTGTTCTTCTAATAAAAAATTCACAAAGAAACCAACATTAGATATTATTAAAGAATCTAGATATTATTTGCAATATCTAGATGTTATTCACATTAGAAGAATTTATATATTATTTTTTAAATTTTAAAAAAGATAACTAATTTTTGATATAAAGTAAATATTTAATGTATGGTAATTATAACTAATTGAAATGAATAGTTATAATTAGTTTGATATACTTATAGATACTCATCCATCTACTTGTTCATATATCAAAAACATTCAGGTATCCAAGCGTAGAATTTGTGTGAATTCCAATACTATAGGTTTTAATTACAGTTAGAGATTATATTGCAACTCCTTTTTTCACTCGTAATAATATTTTATGTGTGTTCTACTTTTTTCAAATAGAGTTATTATTTTGTTCTATCCACCTAATCATTTGATATCAAAACCTAATATAGTTGTATATATCTATTTACTGTAAGCTCTATAATAGTCACTTATGGTGGATTCTCTGCATTAAATAATAAGCTAGATATTATTGACTTTTTGAAGGTATTAGGTATTGTTCATGTATACAATTATTTTTTATAAGAAATAGTGGGGGCTATTTATCTTAACTCAAAGTAGTTTGGGACAGAAGCAAATGATAGTCAAATTTAAGATTTAGAAGTTCAACAGAAATAATATCTTGTTGTAGAAAATGAAAGTTATCCTTACAAAGGATAATTACTTTATAGCCGTTAGCGGAAGGTCGACATACTTCACAAATGACACCAAATGGGATGTGAATGTTATTGCAAATCTTTATCTAGTTTTATCTGATAAAGTTTTCTCAATTCTAGAGGAGAAGAAAATGATGAAATAGATATGGGATCATATCATAAAACCGTACAATGTTAAGTCACTCCATAATAAAATTTTCCTTAAGAGGAAACTTTATACTCTTCGGATGTCATAATCCACTTTAGTGACCAAGTATATTAATAATTTGACAACTTTATTCTCTTAACTCACAACATTGAGTTATAGAATTGAGTTATATAAGCTTACTTAACTTCTGCTTCAATGTTTACTTGATTTATATGATAAACTCATCTTCAACTTAACAAATAATCTTTTTACATGTTACTTAGTCTTTGATGATGTTGTAGTTAGGGCTCTAGAGGAAGAATGTTGATGTAAGAATAAGGAAGACAGATAATCTGGTTCACTATAAGTCAAAGCTTTAGTGGCGATAAGAGGGAGATCAACAAAACATGACGTAGTTAGGAGCCAAAATTATAGTATATCAAAATTAAGAAGTAAGAAGAATATTAAATGTTACAACTGTGAAATCAAGATCACTTAAAAAATAATTTTTTAAGTTAAAAAAATTCAATTCTTAAGGAAATTTCACAAATATTTTAGATAATGGCACTATTCTTTGTTATGAAGTAGGGACAACAATTGAAAGTAGGAAGTCACTACTTGATATATAGATCTTTAACTCAAGAGCTACTTTTCATATGACCTCTACAGGAAAATTGTTCCATAATTATGAACCTATCTTAGGAGAATTTATATAAAACTATGATTATTATCCTTTAAAGATTATTAGCATTGGAACCATCAAGCTAAAGATGTATAACGTTATAATTTGTACTATTCAAGAAATACAGCATATGGAAGGCCTAAAAAAGAGTTTATTGTCACTAGCATGACAAAATGATCTTGAATGAAAAATAAAAATTGTCAACAAAAGTTTGAAGATAAATCAAGGTGCACTTGTACTTATAAAGTCAGAAAAGGTAGGTGTAAATTTGCACAAGTTAAAGGAAGAGACAAGTCACGACCCGAAACGGGCTCATGTCCAATACGTGGGACTCGAGGTTCGAAACCCCGGATCACACGTAAGCCTACCACTAGCGATAAAATAAATTCAAACCACAAGAATGCAACAAGTCTATATAATACAATAACAATAGTGCGCGTCATAACTCATAAAATCCTGTCACTACAGACACTACAATACAAGATAAATGAAAATAAAGAAAGAACATACACAAATGTAGGTAGGCCGCAATGGACACATCACGGGAGTCACTGTTGTGAAGTCGGTGGTAGCTGATTTGAAAGAAAATAAAGTTTAGGGGAGTCAGACCTTGCTGAGTAAGCTCACATTGTCCTACGATACCTAATACTATGCGCACAGTCATGCATACATATTAAAATATATACACATCATGCTATACATCCAATCATAACAATAACACAAATAAATGGTGGAGAAGAATATCTGTAGGACCCTAATTTTCAAGGGTAAGCCCTCACAACTCTAAACCTCAAATGGTTGTAGGGAGCTATGCATCACTAACGGCCTAGCCATGCTCCTATACTCATATAGCCGTAAGACTCTCTTAATCTAAAGGAGCTGTGAGGAGCCAAGCATTACCAACAAATCAACCCTCGCTCAAAGTGAAGTCATAAGTATCACAAATAAGAGTCCGATCAGGAGCCAATCATCAACAAGGATGGACCTATAACATGTTTTAATATCATAAACAAAACAACTCTCATAGTTATAGCTAGTGCGCATTTGGCCCTAATGCATACCCATAAGGTGGCATGTCCTACAAATCTTTTATTCCTCACAATCGAACATAGCAATACATATCAAATTATTAAGCATGCAATTTATCAAGTGAACATTCAGTTATGTAATGATCAATGCATATATGCAATACCCATCCCAACGTATCCACTCAGTTAATTTGATATAAAGGCTTATACTAAAGTGGGTATGCATTATTGTATATACGCGTTTGCTATATAAATATATAAGTATTGATCGATACATATATATATATATATATATATACACATGCATATGAATGTGGTTATGAAATGCTACATGCTGTCATTTATACTAGCATTGAACAATATTTATTTGTTATACAACTAAGGTAACAGTAAGTCGATATAAACTTACCTGGTAACTTAACTCATCCGTTTGAATCTTTCAATGGGGTCCCGCTCTTACTATACCTAGTAATTGAAAAAAAATATCTCAATCAATACTAATTAGGAGTTATTGGGCTCAAATAACAATTTAAGTATCGTCTGAATTGCCTAAGTAGTCCATTTATAAAATTCGCAAATTTCTCCTATTCTTGCCTAAATATTCCGTGATTTTTAATTCGTAAACTGTTGAAAATCTCGCTATGGTTCTTTAGAGAAAATTGATCAGTATAATTTTTAGAATTAAAACTTTTTTCACAAAAATAACCAAAATAGTCGTCCGAACAGTACCTCCGACGACCGGAATATTCCTCCGGTCACCGGAATATTTCCTCCAATCACTCGAAAATATTTAGTCTCAGAATTCAACGATTTTATACTGAATGAAAGGTTTTGATGAGTAGAACAACTTTCTCCTGAGCAATATACTCAATTTCTCAACAGATTTGAACGAATTGAAGAAAAACAAGCTGAAATTCTAACCTATTTTTCAGTCAATTGGCGGTGATCTGGGTGGCTGCTGGTGATGAGACCATGGAGCTTTTGTTCATAACGTCGAGATAAGTCAAACAGTGGTAGTGGTGACCGATAATAACCACTGGAAGCAACGGATCGACGATTGACATTTTTGGTCAATTTTTCTCCTCGGTTTTTATGACAATGGCAACTGAAATAGGTATGGTTGTGACGGGCTCATTAATAGGAAGAGATTGGTATATAACACTAATAAGTTTGAGTCTCCAGCGGTGAAGAATGGTTAAAGAGAGGGAATTTTTGAATACTAGCCTTTAGGGGGTTAAAATGAAAATATGAGAGAATGGGGAAAAAGAAGAAGTTGTATCTTATATATAATATACGGGACGTTACATTCTCTCCCCCTTACAAAAAAATTCATCCTCAAATTTTATAATAAAGTTTATTAAGGAAATAACTATGGATACAATTCTCTCATCTCTCGTTCTGTCTTCCAAGTAGCTTCTTCAATGCAAGCATTCCTCCACGTCACCTTAACCATGGGAATTTGTTTTGATTAAGCTATCACACCTGTGAATCCACAATAGCCACTGGCTCCTCTTCATAGGTTAAATTCTTGCTTACTTCCACACTCTGCGGTTGGAGTATACAAGAAGGGTTAGGAATGTACTTGTGAAGCATAGAAATATGAAATACTGGATGGACTTGGGCCATATCCAGAGGTAATGCCAACCAGTATGTCACATTTCCAACCCTCTCAGTTACCTCGTAAGGTCCAATATACCTTGGAGACAATTTTCCTCTCTTTCCAAACCTCATCACACCCTTCATTGGAGATACTTTAATGAATACTAAATCTTTAACTTAAAACTCCATTTCCTCACGCTTTGGATCATCATAACTCTTCTATATACTAACAACCATCTTTAGCCTTTGTTTGATCAATGAGATCTTTTCTGATTTGTTCTTGATTAATTTTGGGCCCTCCAACTACCTCTCTCCTACCTCTTCCCTACATATTGATTACTTTCATTTTCGTCTATACAATGCCTCGTATAGTGCCATATCAATACTACTGTGGTACCTATTATTGTAAGCGAATTCTATCAAAGGCAAGTGTCAATCTAAACTACCACTAAAATCTATCACACACATCCTCAACATATCCTCTAAGGTCTTAATTGTCTTTTCAGATTGTCTATTAGTCTAAAGATGAAATGTCGTACTAAAATCTAATCTAATGCTCAACACCTCCTATAATTTTTTTCCAAAACTGAGATATGAACTGTGATCCCCGGTTTGAAACTATCGATATAGGTACTCCATAGAGGCACACTATCTGATCAATATAAACTTGACCGAGCTTGGAAACTGAATAAGTAGTCTTTATGGGGTAGAAAATGTATTGATTTTGTCAATCTATCTACGATCACCCAGATTGAATCACATCGAGTTCTTGTATAAGGTAAGCCAACCATGAAATCCATTGTGATCCTCTCCTATTTCCATTAAGGAATTAGTAGTAGTTGTAGCTTACCTGAGGGCTTTTGATGCTCACCTTTTACTTGTTGACACGTTAAGCATTTAGAAACATAGTCAGCCACATCTTTCTTCATACAGTCCCACCAATATGTATCTCTACTATTATGGTATATTTTGGTGGAACCTGGATGCACATTGTATGTAGCATAGTGTGCTTCCTGTAAAATCTCCTCTTTCAAGTTTTCTACACTTGGAACACATAGTCTCTCATCCATTCTACTGATGCTTTCTTTATTGATTTCAAAATCTGCACGTCACCCTTCTTGAACGTCATAAATAAGTTGTTGAAATTTAGGATCTTGACTTTGGGCAATCCTAATCCTTTCGAATAATACTAACTGCACCCTGATCTTGGCCAATAATATTCTTGCATCTAAAATCTGAAACTCAGTACCTCGATCCATCAAAACATGCAACTCCTTGGTCAAAGCTCTACTCTTTATTACGATATGCGCCAAACTACCTGAGGATTTCCTACTTAAAACATTTTCCATGAGCTTTCCCTAGACGATACTGGCTCATACAGTCGTAATCTTTTAGTAATTCCATCCACCTTCTTTGCCTCATATTTAGATCTTTCTGCTAAAATATATACCTTAGACTTTTGTCATCCGTAAAAATCTCACATATCTCACCATACAGGTAATGTCGCCAAATATTTAAGGCAAAGATTACTGTAGCCATCTCTAAATTATGCGTAGGATAATTTTGTTCGTATTTTTTCAGTTGCTTGGAAGCATAAGCAATCACCCTACCATTTTTAATACACATCCGAGGTCAACTCTCGAAGCGTCACAGTACAATTGAAATCCTCCACCTTCCGTTGGTAAAGCTAATATTGGAGCTGAAGTTAAACACTCATTCAGTTTTTGAAAACTCTGCTCACAAGCATCAGACTAAATAAATTGGACATTATTTTACATCAATCGGGTCAAAAGAGCGGCTATCTTAGAAAAATTTTAAACAAATCTTCGATAGTAACCTGCTAACCTGAGAAAACTTTGTACCTCTGTCACCGTCCTTATTGTTCCTAATTCATCACAGCTTCTACCTTCTTCGGGTCCACTTGTGTTCTACTTTAAGATACCAGGTGTTCTAAGAATGTAACATTCACATTTTGGAAACTTGGTATACAGTTGATGTTCTTGAAGTGTCTACAATATCAATCTTACATGTTTGGTATGCTCCTTATCTATCTACGAATACACCAAAGTGTCATCAATGAAAACAATCACAAAATTATCCAAGAATGGCTTGAATACTCTATTCATCATATCCATAAAAGTCGCTAAAGCATTTGTAAGGCCAAAAGACATTACTAAAAACTCATAATGGTTGTACCGAGTCCTGAAGGCAGTCTTAGATACATCATCTCCTCTGATCTTTAGCTGATGGTATCCCGATCTGAGATCAATCTTAGGAAAGTACTTAGCACCTTGAAGTTGGTCAAACAAATTGTCAATTCGAGGTAGTCGATACTTGTTGCAGATAGTCACCTTATTTAACTGTCGATAATCAATACACAATCAGAAAGAGCCATCATTTTTCTATTGGACCAATGGAGGTTGACAAATTAAATCCTTCTAAGTTTTGATAATAATAAAACTTAAGGAAATGGTAAAGAAATAATTTCAAGTTAATTAGATTAAAATGAAGTTGATGAGATGGAGCACTAGTCGACTAATGCTGGTATAAGTTGACTATTATGTTGTTGATGAATTACAAGTTAGATGAAAATTAGATAAGTCGATTTATGAAGATCAAGTTTGTAATAATGAGTATCAGAATTAAACAACGTGGAATTCATGAGAGAAGATCTTGCATGAAGAATTCAAATATGTATCTCAAAAATCAAAGATTGGAGATTTTATGAGATTTGTCAGTTGGAGAACTGGACAAGTTGACTATTATGTTGCAAGTCGACTATCATCAATCAGACCTGTTAGTTGGATAAATGGACTAGTCGAATATCATGCTATTAGTCGACTATTCGAAGAGCAGAGCTAAAAAATTCATAAAAAACGTTTGTTCTAGTCGACTAACACTTGGAAGACAAGTTGACTATAATGTGCTAATCAACTATTACATACCGACCAGTCGACTATCAGTTAGAGTTGAACAAAATTTGACTTTGTCAATTGATTTCAAACGGGAGAAAATCTTCATACAACTGCTAGGAGCGTTCTACAATAGGTAGAAGAGTTTTACAACATTTATAAATGTCTTAAAGCCTGCAAATAAAGGACTTTACTTCAGAGGATTGATTACACAAATCCAAAGAGAATCATATATGCTATAGTTCAAAATTATCCTCTTATTGCTCTCAATTTGCTCGTAGCATATTCTAATTGTATTCAACTGCACTGAGCTTTACTACTTCATTACTATCATTGTTAATATTGTGATCTGAATGATTAGAGAAGAATCGCTTGGAAGGTAGGATTTGTGTCGGGAAAACAAATCATCTGTAAGGTGTAGCTTGAGCCGAAAGTCAAGTTAATTGGAAGAGTTCACACTGAACTAAAAAGTGTGCAGTAAAGAGCTTTGACAAAATCCTAAGTGGGAGCTTGGGTAGAGGACGTAGGACTTAGCACCGAACCTCTATAAATATTGTGTTCCTCTCTTCTCTACTCTTTTACATTTAGATTTGTTTTTCTTTGTTTCATGTGTTTTAATTCTCTGTTTTGTAGAACTTCGCGAAAAGATTAAAACATCTATTCAACCCCCCTTCTAGATCGTTTTCATTTTCTTCACAAACAGCATGAGTAAACCCCATAACGAAACGGTAGGTCTGATAAAACCCGTATCTAACTGATCTTGTAACTGCTTCTTTAATTCCTTTAATTCTACAGGTTCCATTATATATGGTGGTATAGAAATCAGAGCCGTACTAGGTACTACGTCAATACAAATTTTAATTTCTCGCTCCAGGGTTAACCTTGGTAACTCATCAGGAAACACATCTGGACACTTTCGAACTACCAGAATGCTTTGGAGACTGATGCCTGCTATAGTTAAATCCCTAACTGAGACTAGAAATCCTTAAAACCCTTGTCTGAGCATCGTGTTGGTCACTACTGTTGAAACTATATTGGAAGGGGTAGTTTTTCTAACCCCCCTTAAAGATAAACTCTACATCCCCTGGAATCTTAAACATCACTTCCTTCTCTATACAATCCAAGGTAGCATAATGATGGGATAACCAATCCATTCCTAATATTACATCAAAATCCATAACTGGCAATACCATAAGATTCACTCCCAATCTCCTACCATTAATCTCCATGGGACATAAGTAGTAGATCAAATTTACCTTTATGGCATCAATCAAAGGTGTAGATACTGACAGAGATTCATCCATCATATTCGGTGCCATTTCTAACCTCATACTGAAGTTGGGCGAAATAAAATATTGAGTCTCTCCTAAATCTATTAAAACCAAAGCTTCTAATCCACAGACGAGAATGATACCTGATCCTATTGCATTGGAAGTCTGTGTATCTTGAGGGGTGAGAATGAACGCCCTAGCCTAACCATAGCCTACCTGCTGAGAGCTAACGGATTGTCCCATACTACAGGCTCCAAATCTACCTCCCAGCTGTCTCCCTCCAAATTCTCTACCCTATTGACCACTAAACTGTAATCCCCTTGTGACTGTTGAAATGGAGGTTGCGCCACACTAAAAGAGGATTGTTGATATCCCATCACAGGGCAATATCTAATCAAATACCTATACTAGCCATATCTGTAGCACGCTCCTACTAATGTGTGACATGGACCCTGATGCACTCTACCACACTGTTGATAAATAGAAGAAGTTGAGCCCGAACTATTGAACCCTGAGCTCTGCCTGCTACTGCTACTACCTACACCAGGCGTGAATCTGAATCCTCCAGATGTCTACGACCAGATCTCTCTTTTCCATGAGCTTGAACAACCCTCTGCCGAGAACTTCCACTCTGGCTGAACTCTGGTGAAAAGTTTGGTTGCTACTACTGTCGTTACTGAAAACTAAAGGATCCTATAGAGTGCTTCCTACTCTACTCTTCTGTAGACAAGGTACCCCACTCCACCAGAATCCTCTCTAACTGCTTAGCCATATCAACTAAAGTAGATAACTCCTTTCGATAACTCATAGTCATGCTGACGAAAAGGGGTCCCAGCCCTAACACATACTAGTTATTGTTCCTCAGCTCATCTGAACCAATCTTTGGGGAAAAGCGACTTAAGTAGATAAAGTCCATGGTGTACTCGTCCACTATCCTATCTCCACGGCGTAGGTTCAGAAACTTTGACCTGAGCATCTCATGAGTTGCAAAGGAGAGGAAGTAGTCTATAAATCTCTATCTAAATTGTGACCAAGTCACTATACCCAAGTATAGAAGGATATGATCTCAGTACCAATCCTTGGCCATCCCCTGCAGAGACATCTCTACTAAACCCACTAGTTGTGTATCTGAACAATACAGCCTCCTGCCTCACATTTCCACCTCATTGAGAAAATCAATAGCCTCCTGAGGTCTAATTCCATCGAACTCTATCAGACGAAACCTTGCATAGGCCAAGATAACTGCATATATGACCTCTCTTGTTTTGGGACTACCGCTGGGGGAGTTGGCTACTGTTGCTACTACATCATCATCATCAAGTCTCAAAACATAGCATTGTTAGCCTCTATCACTGCTAGGAATGCTTGCATATCAAATGTAGGTGCCCTAGGAACTCCTTGTGATACCTTCGGTGCCTCGTCAAATACCTCTCATGTTTGGGCTGTTCTACACTTATCACGCCTTCCAGCTAAAGCGGCAGGGGCAAATGTCTCATCCTGAGCCGAGGCTTCATTGTGACCCTCTTGGTCAAGTTGAGCGAGAAATCGAGCACATATACTCATGCTAAAATTGAAAGCAAAAGAATGGTCAGTACCACTAGTGAGAATATGAACATATTCTGTAAGAAGTTACTTTAAAAAGAAGTGGATTTCTATGTGCCCGCAGTGACAAACAAAAGAACATCCTAGGCCGTAAATCTATAACCTAGGCTCTGATACCAACTTTGTCACGACCCAAAACAGGTGCGTGACCGGCACATGGGACCTGAGATTCAAAACTCCAAATCACACGTAAGCTTATCACTAGCGACAAAATAAATTCAAACCCCAAGAATGCAAAAAGTTCATACAATACAATAACAATAGTGTGTGTCACAACTCATGAAATCCTATCACTATGGATGCTACAATACAAGATAAATGAAAATAAAGAAAGAATGTTGGACCCCGATTTCTTTTTACTTTATGTTGGGATTTATTTTATTATTTTTATTGTGATTAGGCTTTAATTTTAAAGTTTTTGAGGGGTAGAAAATTTTTGTATTAAGATTGATGGATTAAAATTAGAAAGCTTATGGTGTTATTGATATT
>JAOQML010016076.1:0-11973 GCA_027568935.1 Erythroxylum urbanii | reverse complement strand
TAATTGTTAAAGAGTCAAGGGTATTTATCATTCTTCTTATTTAATGCTTTGATTAAATTGCTATTTATTATATGATGAAATTCTAACATTTTAAATACTTTGTATTGTCTGTAATTTTATATTTGTATGATGATTAAATGATCTTTTTCATATTAATTGTGGTTATTATTATACGTGAAATTTGTAAAAAGTAATATTAATAAAAATAAAAAGATTGTTGTTATATTAAATTTATATTATTATGAGTTTTTGAGATATAATGATGTAAAATAATAAAATATAGAGTACAATATATTAAGGAACTATTTTACAATTTAAAAAAATCCAGGGACTACTTTATAAATTTAAAAAATTACCAAAAGCAGTACTCAATATTGACCAGTACTGATACAGTACTATACCAAAACTAAATTTGGTATCGATACTAAGATGGTATTCATAACATTGGTGACGGTATGGTGTAAATTATTAAAAGGAGGGGAAGGAAAGGACAAGTTCGGATCTTTATTTTCTTTGTCCATTTCAACCATAATGAAAATCAGACAAATAAAATAAAAACAGAGAAGAAATTATTGAAAGGAAAGGAGAAGGAAAGAGAATATAACAACAGTCAAAGACCCTAGTGAGATTATATTTGTTTAGGGTTTATTTATATAATAAATTCAACCCCTTGCTAATTTTTCTGTATTCCAAGTATTTATGTAATATCTATATGTCAAAATATTTTAGAATATTATAGATTTATAAAAAATATGTAAAATACATATTTCTAGATACCTAGCAGTAAGGGATTCCTATTTACCACTCTGATATATATAGTTCATACTATGTTTTCCTAGGTGTTTTAGTGTGTTTTTAGGTGCTTATTAGATGATTATCACACATATAGGTTTAGAATTGTGTTATTTTGAGTGTTTGTTTATATTCTAAGTATTTGTGTGGTTTAAAAAATGATTTCAATCTTAATTTTATGTTTTATGAGGTGTTTGATATGTTTGTTAGTGTTGAAAATTAGATAATTGAAGAATAAGGAAGATGGAAGCTACATGAAGGATGTCACAATCGTGCATGTGGAGCACAATCGTGATTAGCGTGCATAGGGCTGCATGGCCTCTTTAACAATTGTGCTCCATGGAGCATGATCTTGACAAAGAGGATAAACCCAAGGTTATGATCGCGACTCTCATATCACGATTGTGATATAGACTATTTAAACATAAGATTTTTCATCTATTTTAAGGTTTGGGCGTATTTTTGGAACCAATCAATGTGGAAAAGCCCTAGTTACACCCCTAAGACCTAATAAACTATTTAAAGATGAGAAAACAACACAGAAAATGTAACAACCAACACCAAAGAGTGCATCAAACATAGGAGATCAAGAAGAACATCCCCGAATTCCAACTTTCCAAATCAAGTCTCCAATAGAGTTTTTCTTCTTTTTCTTTAGTTATTTCATTATTCTTGATGTTTAATATGAATTCCAAGATGTTAAACATGTTCATGAAGTTCTAAATTTCACATTAGGATTTATTTTGGGTTTATTTTGTGACTTTGATTATTGTTGATTTCAATACCTATCTGGTGTTTGTGATAATTGTTTATGCTTATACTTAACAACAAATCGAGAGAGTGAGTCAAAAGCAATCAAAGTTAGATTATGTAACGAGAGTTGGCAGTTTAACAAACTCACAATTATCAAAACAATCATTCGAAGAGAGATCTTATTTGAGAAATTAATTATCTAATAGATAACTTCATATCTAATTGAAAACATTAAAGAAAGTTTTATGGATCGAGAGGTTTCGAATATGGAATTTTTGAACTCAATTAGGGTTAATTGATTAGATCTTAAGAGAGAGTAATTAATACCTTAGGAAATCTAGGATCAAACACATAATTGAATCAATAATAGTTAACGAAACAAAATAAGGAAAGAATAAGTCCTAATTATTCAATCTTGGTCAAAACCTTAAATTAATTGTTATCTCAATTATTATTTGATTTTTTATTTTTTAATTTATATTATTTATTTTTATCCAAATCACATTATGAATACCTTAGAAAAAGTTAGGTTAGTTAACCTTGCATAATCCTCATGGGAATGATAACCTTATATACTACAAGATACGATCCATATACTTACGATGTATTGAGGATTTTATTAGATACAAAACTTGCTCAACAAATTTTTGGCATCGTTACTAGGGATTTAATTTAGGAATATTTAATTTCCTTTGACTTAAGGATTTTTTTTACATTCTTGTGTTCTTAGAATTACATGAACACAAGAATTACTCAAAGTTCAAGCAAGGTTGAAGAAACTCCAACTCTTGATATCACAAGACAAGATAGAGAAATCCAATGAGATGCCAAAGAGAGATCAAAAGAGCAATGGCATAAGAGTTCAATGATGGAGACCAGCAGCGAACTCTAATGGATTTTATGAGATAGGGTTCAACATTGCACATCAAGGCATCAATCGAACAACGATGCAAGCAATGTCAATTGAGATAAAAACCAGCATTACTGAACATGCTGCAAACCAATGTGCAATTCTATGGGTTGTTTAATGAAGATCCCAATGCCCATTTAGTTAACTTTTTAAAGATATGTGATATCTTATAATCTAATGGTATGTTGTAAGATGCTATAAGGATTTATTTCCCTTTACACTTAGGGATAAGGCTAAGACATGGTTTCATTCCCTAAACCCAAATAACATATCGACATGGGAGAAGTTGGTGTGTGCCTTCCTAGACAAGTACTTCCTCCTAACGAAGATCGCAAGATTGATAAAGTAGTTTACTAATTTCCAACAAAAATTTTAGGAGTCACTATACAAAGCATGGGAGCATTATAAGGACTTACAAAAGGGATGTCCTCACTGTAATCTACCAAAGGAATTTCTCTTGAAAACTTTCTATAATGAAGTTAATCCAGCCATAAGGGGCATTATAGATGCAGCTTCTAGAGGATCATTTATGCAAAAGACTATTTAGGATGGCAAATAATAGTTGTATTTTGGACGTAAGATAGAAGCAGACAACAATCGACTTTTTGAGATTAAAAGGGACTCATTGCTTTCGATTCAGTGACAGTTATACAGGCTGAGATTGATAACTTAGCAAGACAACTTAATAGCCTAAAAGCCTCTTCATCTGCTCCAATTAAAAGAATTTAGCATGGATGTGAATTATGCAAACAAAATAATCATATTATCACAAATTTCTTCTTGATGCTTAATAACAATATAGATCAACTCAACTACATAAGCACACAATTTGGCTGAGGAGCAGGGAATAACCCTTACTCTAAAATATACAATCCTAAATGGAGGAATCACCCAAATTTTTTTTGGTCAAACAATGTAGACAACTAATTGGGAAATTAAGTCCACCTGGATTTCAATAAGACATGTCTACTGAAAGTGATTAAAAGTGGACAAAATTATAGATAGGATCATAAGTATGGAAGAGAAGTTTGAGCAGGTAGTTAAGAACCATGCTTCTTCCAATAACAATATGGAAGTTTAAGTAGGTCCATTCTCAAACGCGGGGATAAGGAACATGATCAACCAGTGGAGAAGCAATCTAAAACATACCTTATATAGGACCAAGCAAAGAAGAAGAAGGATTAAAATAAGGGTGAGGACCCTCCTTATGTTGCTCCTTCACCATAACTTCCCAAGATTCCATTCCTAGTAACTACAGAAGAACAAATTAGATGCACAATTTGTAAAGTTTGTGAAGTTAAAGACTTTGGAAATTTACTTATCTTTTGTGAAGGCATTGGAACACATGCTTAAGGATGCTAATTTGTGAAAGAAATATTATCAAACAAGCATAATTGGGAAGATAACCAAATGATAACATTAACTGAAAGTTTTAGTTATATCATCACTAGTCACATACCTTCCAAACTAAAAGATCTAGGGAGCTTTACTATCCTGTGTAGTTAATGAGTTAGAGTTTGCAAAGTATTTATGAAACTTTGGTACAAGTATAAATCTTATGCCTCTGTCGATTTTTAGGAAATTGGGGTCGGCAATATGAAGCCAACTTCAATGCTTATTCAGTTGAAAGATAAATCAGTTAAGAGACCATTTGGTGTGGTGGAAGATGTGATAGCTAAGGTGGATAAGTTCATTATTCCTATAGACTTCATGGTGTTAGATTTCGAAGAGGATCGGAACTGTCCACTAATTCTTAGATAACGATTTATAAACACTAGAAAAAACTGATAGACGTTTATTAAAGAAAATTGCTTTTTCGGATTACTGATGAGCATAAGGAGTTCAATATGAACAAGGTATTAAAACATCCAAAAGAAAGCAACTCTTGCATAAAAATAGACATAATAGGTGCCTGTATCAAAGAGTAAGAGAAGGGTTGTTTTGAGGAAGTAAGTTCAATGGAACAGGTGAAAAAGGAAACAGAGCTTGAGGAATATACAAAAGTCCTTGTTCAAGAAGCCAAAAAAAAAAGAGGGGTTGAGGGCGATTACAGAAGATGATGAGAAATTCATCGTTTTTCTATACAAATTGTTTGATTCCATCAAAGATTCTGGGAGTTTTGTCATTCCTGATTTTATTGAAAGTTTGTTATCGAAAAGAGCATTGCTAAAATTGCTTGGATTTTTAATTTGATTGATTACGCCGTATTTATTATCTTACAACATATAGCTTATTTACAAGCTATTAAACTGACATAAACCAAAACAGATGGAAACAAGCTACTTATAATTAATCCCGATTGAGTTTTGAATGATAGAAGGTCAAGCTAATGACCATAATTTAGTATATTCAGTAGTTAAATTGTAAATTTTATGTAGTTAAGTTTTTCTTGCATTCTAGTATTTAGGGTTTTGAATTTTTATATTTTTGGAGTGGTTTGGATGGCTAAATTTCTTGTTTTCAAGTTATTACAAGTTAGGGAAGTAAGCTCGGAGGTTACATAAAGAAAAAAAATGAAGAAATGGGATAAAGGTGACAGTTTGTAATATGTCACGATCGTGCCTCAAGGAATGTCACTTATCTAGTTATTTCCACACAAATCTCACATCTTTAGAGTGGTTTTTATAAGATTTCAAGGAACTTTTCTCTCTTCACGTTTTTTTGGGTGTTTTTGGTGTATTTTTGTGTGTTCATGGTTTATATTTAGTTATACAAGCTCCAGTCTTGAAAACCGGTTTAGTTCGCAAGGAACTATCGAGGGTTTGAATCCCTCTCTCTCATTTTGAACAGATTTATGTCTTTATTGGTTTTGACTCGATCAGTATCCTAAAGGTGAATGACTGGGCTATCCCATTTAACTGAGCTAGAAAAAATTGGATTAGATCTAAATGAGTTGAAACGAAAAGAACAAGATCATGACACCAAGAATCAAACAAAATGCTAAACATTCATAATTGAAAAGAAAAGAACAAATGTCGAGGAGAGGTGGATGTGATAGGGTTGCAGACTTTGGAGCACCTTTTTTGATTTATTCAGAAGATGAAGGTAATTGATTCCAAACTCTTCGCTCTTAGATTGTTAATGCACCTAGACATTTTGATTTTGACATTTTAGAAAATCTAGGAATGAAAGATAAGGATGAGACTTTCAGTAATAAAATTCAATGGAACAAATTTCTTAATTTTGATTATATTATGCATAATGAATTAACCCTTTAATTTTATACAGTTCTATAATTTGAGTTGCAAAATTTAACTGAATTTTGGTTACGATTAAGGGGTGAACCATATAATTTGAATTATGATGTTATAGACAAAATTGGCAAATTTTCTAGGTCAAACATAATCGAAAAATATGGCAGTTTTTGTCTTAAGAGGTATTGGAAACAATTAACTTAGTTGGATAACTATGTTGTTAGAAATGCCCATAACAATGTCATTCTTATTCCTGAGCATTTGTTACTATGTGTCATACTTTTTTTGATAAATTAGAAAGTAACAAGTTTTCTGTTAAAGAATTATTCATTTTGTGGTACATAGACAATAATGTAAAAGTTTGTATAACCATTATATTTTTTCAATCTATAACTACTGCTCTGAGAAAGAAAAGTAGTCATCTTGGCATTAGATATATTATTTCTACGTTTGTTGTTTATTATTATGTAAACGTTGAAGGACTAACCATTGTTTTTCTAGAGTTTCTAAATCACACTCATTTAAGGTGAGCTGAGATCTTCAAGGTCCGTCATGTGGAACCCCAAGATATTAGTTCCAAAACTTATGTGAAATATATGAGAGGACAAGCTAGTCAAATTCTACACCAGTGCAACAGCAAATGGAGGTCTCAATAAGTGAAGAAACCAAAGATGATGAAAAGGAAGGCTGTGAGAGGTCTTCAATTTGGTCTCCGATAACAACAAGCTTCTGAAGGAGATGGCAAAAGAACAACGACAATAGTGATGCGATATAAAGAAAATTTTAAGTACTTCACTGGTTAAGGTGTTTCAATTCCTTCACCTACATCATCACCTCCTCGATCTCCCTAAGTGGTTTCATGATCTAAATTTTTTTGTTATTTATTTTTATTTTTATATGTGAGTTGTTTGTTTTCTCACACTGGGGATAATATGTTGTCTAAGTATAGGGAGGCTTATGCATTGACATATCATGCGTGTGAATTTCTCATATTATATTATGTTAGTTTTTGCATTAGGTTTAACATTGTGTGAACATTTTGTTGTATACATGTGAAATGTGTGAATGTGTCAATGGCAAGATTTTAATGGAATTAATTTAGTTTTGAACATGGTCATTTAATTTGTGAGACTTATTGACTTATGAATTTTATGTTTTAAGTATCTTTGGATGAATATGCATATTAATTATAATATGACACTTGTTTTTCACATTAGGAATTTTATGGTATGCATTTATAATTAAAAGTCAATTGAATTAGTTAGCATTACTAATAACCTTTCATAAGAATAACCAACTAAAAAGAATTGAGGTAGGCTCTATGTTAAAAAAGTGTGTTAAATAAATAAATATTTCACTAGCCTTTTTGAAATAAATATTGGGTTAAAAATAGAGCTGGTAGCTAATTGAGAATGTAATATAGCTGAGTAATCGAAGGCATTCAATATAAAATGTTTGTCTTCAAGTCAAAAGGCTAGAATGACATTCTAACCAAGCTAAATAATAAAAACGTGGCCTAGTTGAGTAACCAGAGGACGTTTATGATAGAATGTTTTCCTTCACATCAAAAGACTAAGTTAACATTGAAGAAAATTAAAGAAAAAGGTGTTTTAATAAATAAAATCTACTGATCTTTGAAAATAGTAAAAATTTTCATAAAAGGATAATTAGTGATAGTTGCCTTTTTTATTGATCACTAATTATAAATGCATGTTTACAAGTGGCTTAGATGTATGAATTGGGTGTTTATATTTTGATTGATATGTATATTCAATTCAAAGTACTTAAGTATAAAAGGAATAGGTTAATATGTTGAAAAAATCTAAATGATTGATGTTTGTGGTTAAATTAATTCCAGAATATTCAATGCCAATGAATCACTATTGCATGTTGTATGAATGTGTGCTTGTGTTTTTTGTTTTTTTGTTTGTTTTTTTTTTTTGTCTTTGCTTGAGGACGAGAAAAGTTAGGTGTGAGGATGTTGATAAGCATAGTTCAGACTATGCTTTACTAAGTGTTTTAATGTGTTTTTAGGTGTTTATTAAATGATTATCATATATATAAGTTTGGAATTATGTTATTGTGAGTGTTTGTTTATATTCTAAGTGTTTATGTAGTTTAAAACATGATTTCAATCTTAATTTTATATTTTATGAGGTGTTTAATGTGTTTATTAGTGTTGGAAATCAGATAGTTGAAGAATATGGAGGATGGAAGCTATATGAAGGATGTCACGATCGTGTATGAGGAGCATGATTGTAACTGGTATAGCAGTAATATCATGATAAAGAGCATAGACCTAAGGTCACGATTGTGACTTTCATCTGAGTTAGGGTTTGGGGTTATTTTTGGAACTAATTGTTGATTGCAAAACCAATTACGAGTTTTACATAAAACATCACAAGTATACGAGTCGTTACTTGTAGCAAAAAGTAGATATCATCTTATAGAGATTGTGCTTAGGCACCATTTAATTCAGGTTGCTTTTGTTTAAGACTTAAATTTGAATATTGAACTGAAAGGTAAACTAAATCAAACAAACTAATAATGAACAAACAACATAATAATGAAAATCCGTCAAGAGAAATAATCGAGTTATGAAAGAGGGGATTTTACTTATTATTATTGCTAACCTCGCCAATTGTGTGTTCACAGGGTATCAGTTCTAGACGATCATATGGTTGATTACCCTCTCTCGAGTTATAACAATTTCCTAAATTATAAACCCTAATCGAATTATGGACTTGCGGTCTCTTAATTTACAAATTACCCATAATTCTAATTAGTTCTAAAGCTCTCTAATAAACAATTGGGTCTTGCATGAGATCTCTCTCCATGAAATTACCGACTATATTCATTAATGGTCAATTAGGTCGCCTAACTCTCGTTAATCTAATTTAATCATTTTTATCTAGTTAACCCTCTCGATTTGTTACCAAAATATGCATATACATCAATCAATCATAAAACCCAACCCAAGTAAACGCAAATAAACTATATTAACATTAAAGATAAGCAAAATCTCAAAGGTAAAGTTAGAACATCATTATCAACTCAAAATCCATAACCATACAACCCATCTTAATCTTACACATTTAAATGAATAAAAAAGTAAATAGGGAGGAAATGAAACTCAGGTTGGATGACTCGGGAGAGCGGCGACGTTGGGAGATCACCTATTTTGGGAATCTTCGGCGTCGGAATCTCTTCTTCTTCTTCTTCTTCTGTTCTCTCTCTTTTCTTTCTCTCTCTTTTTTTTGGTTTCCAAAAGTAGGTAGAATGTAGAGCTCTCTCTAGGGTTCCATCATAATTCTTTTATATTTTTTACCAATTAAGGTAACCTTAGTGTCTTTTCGGGGTCTGAAATGTCTGAAATGTCCCTTGAAAACTTGAATCTGAAAGTGACTCTGCATATGTCTGCGTGTAGGCCAAGATCGTGGCCCTTGGTGCATAATTATGGCCGGTTCATCTCGCTATCTTTCACGATCGTGACAGACCCCCCATGATCGTGGCCCTATGCTTGAGCTTCTGTTATGATCGTGGCATATTTACTAAGATCGTGGCCCAATGTTGATGCTTCTGTCATGATCGTAGCAGGTCCTTAGGTCCCCCACGATCGTGACTATATGTTTTGGTCTGGTTCTCCTCTGAAACTCTTCTGAATGCCCTAAAACATCAACAAACTCAACACGACACCTCATATATATAAATTTGAAGCTCAAAAACATGTTCTCACCCAAAGAACACTTAAAACACAAATTTTTATGAACTAACACAAATCTTAATCTAAACATACACTAAATAATCAACTTAACTACTAAATACGTATCAAATTACCTATAAAAATACAATGCAATCTACACCTATCATTGATCTAAGTGGGAAAACCTTAGTTACACCCCTATAACCCTAATACACTATTTAAGGACATGAAAAACACACAAAAAAAAATGCAATGACCAACAACAAAGAGTGGATCAAACGTGATAGATCAAGAAGAACATCCAAGAATTAAAACTTTCCAAATCAAGTCTCCAATAGCGTTTTTCTTCTTTTCCTTTAGTTATTTCATTATTCTTGATGCATAATCTGAATTCTAAGATATTAAACATGTTTATGAAGTTCTAAATTTCATATTAGGATTTATTCTAGATTTATTTTGTGACTTTGATTATTGTTGATTTCAATACATATTTTGGTGCTTGTAATAATTGTTTATGCTTATACTTGATAACAAATCAAGAGAATGAGTCAAAAGTAATAAAAGTTAGAATGTCCAAATGTGCAACGAGAGTTGACAGTTTAATAAACTCACAATTATTAAATTAACAATCATTTGAAGAGAGATCTTGTTTGAGAAATTAATTATCTAATTGATAACTTCATATCTAATTGAAAACAATAGGGAAAGTTTTGTGAATGGAAAGGTTGCAAATCTGAAATTTTTCGAATTCAATTAGGGTTAATTAATTAGATCATGAGATAGAGTAATCAATAGCTTAGGAAATCTAGAATCAAACACATAATTGAAACAAAAATAGTTACGGAAATAAAATAAGGAAAGAATGAGCCTTAAGTATTCAATCTATTAAAACCCTAAATTAATTGACAACTCACTTATTATTTGATTTATTTGCTTTGTTTTCTTATTTGTTTCAATATCTATTATTTATTTTTATTCAAATCACTTTTTGAATACCATAGACAAACTTAGGTTTGTTAACCTTGCATAATCCTTGTGGGAATTATAATCTTATATATTACAAGATACGATCCATATCCTTACAGTGTATCAAGGGTTTTGTTAAATACAAAAACTTGCTCAAAACTTACTTTAAGCACTTAACAATCACAAAGTCTAGTAATTTAGTTGCAACCTCCAAAAGAATCATAAATTGTTGTTCTTTTCAATAATATGGGTATTCAATTTTCACATCAAAAATATGCATGATCAAGTTTTGATTAAAAATAAAACAAAATCATGTCATTCCGAAAAGCGAAACCCATGTTTGATTGGGAAGGACAGTTGCAGAATTTAACAACTAAATGAAAGAGAGAGAATTTAATAGTAATATTGTCTGTCCTAGGGATGGTAATGAGCTAAGTTGGGTCCAGGCCTAAGCTCGACCTGACCCTTTGCTGCTAAGGCCCAAGCCTAAGGTAGCCCAACTCAACCCGACCCATTTTTTATATAAATAAAAATACAAAACGACATCATTTTCAGCAAAATGATGACATTTTGTTTATAAGGATCAAGCCTGACAACTCGAGCCCAAGGTTCAATTTTTCAAAAATATCCATCTACTCTTTGTTTATCTAATTGGTAGAAGGGTAATTATCTACATGTGTCGCAACAATCAAATTGATACGGAAATGAGACTTTCCTTATATTTTCATATTTGATTGATGCAATATGTTCTCGGTTCACAAATCACAACCCTGCAACCAAAATAAGAAATCATAAGTCTGCAGTTTTTCATGAGATCATAAGATGCTGCTTTACTGCCATCGCAAAAGCATTCTACTTCTCATAGATCTTTTTTAGCACAATGTCATGTCCTTTTCCTGCATAAATAAAAAATATATGTTTCACATTTTTTCCTTCTCAAGAATTTACTCTATACAGTGGCGTTTTTAATCACACGCCTTTACAAATTTCTTAGATGATCTGAACATAAATTAGCTAAATAGTTTAAGATTGTAAAATCATCTAAAAATGCAAAGTAGATCAAAATTAAGAACAAAAGTTACTGAATCTAATTTTAGGAGGTTTGGGATTTTTTTTTCAATATATTCTTTTACAAGATTAGCATGTTATACATTTGTTATTTTATATTTATTATGATAATGTTGTCGATGCATATGTGCAAAATTTTTGTATGTAATATCAATTCAAATCATCTTAAAGACTGTATATTTTATTTCAAATAAATAAACTTTAAAAATTTATACCAAATCAAATAAGAAAACCAAAATTTTTTAATGTACATATACAATTGTTTTTTAGATAAACTAACCGTGATCCAATCATGGCTACAAAAGAAAAAAGTTAATTTTTATAAATTTCTTTAATTAAATAATTTGAAAATACAAATCATAAATAAAAAGGGTTAAACGTACTCGATTCTTGTATAAAATTTTCTTCTCGAATTATTAATCACAACCTGCTAATGAATTCAACACTTGAGAGGAAAAACCCTCCTATTTATAAGAAAAGACAAAAAATGTTTTTTCTTATTATAATTAAAATTTTTAATTATAATTAAAGTATAATTCTAACTATAAGTACAATTTAAATTTTATAAAATTAAATATATCGTTCTT
>JAOQML010016041.1:0-11975 GCA_027568935.1 Erythroxylum urbanii | reverse complement strand
GGGGCACGGACTCGAATATCATCAAAGATGTCAGGTTCGGGTCTTGCAAGAGTGGGGTGCTACATCCCACAACCTACAAACACATCAAATTATTATCATCAACAAGAAATTTAAAAAGAAAAAAATTGAAATTCTAACAAAAACCACATTAACATTAATCACTCTCTAATCAAACATGATCATAGTTAAAGAAAACCAATGAACAAATAGACAAAGATAATAAAAAAATAAACATCCATGAATTGCCTCCTATGCAACGCTTTTTTAACGTTGGTAGCTCGACTCTCCTTGATGCTCATGGTGGCTCAAATGACTGGTATGGTAGCAGCACGGAAATTGATCTCAGACTTTGTAGATGAGCTACCCTCATATGGACTCCACTATCCTTGTTGTTTTCCTTCCTACGCCTTCTCCTACACGATCGTTTCTTCCTACATGCATTCCTAGGGTCCTCGACATCTTCCGATCCACCTTGGCGCTCGAGTTCTTTGATGACCGTTGGTGGTGAAGAAGCGTGATAATTTTTCTTCAATACTTTGAATGTTAACTACTCTTGTCCTACTCTCAGTATTAATTCTCCCCTATCAACATCAATTATTGAATGGCAAGTAGCCAGAAATAGTCACCCAAGCACCATCAGGGTTTCCTCATCTTCTCCAATATCCAGTATGTAGAAGTCCATTGGAAAAAAATTTGTCAATTCGTATTTGCACATTCTTAATGATTCCTTTCGGCAAAGGTATCGTTCTATTGGCTGTCTTCACCAATGTCTTAGTGGGCTCTGGCTTCCTAAACCTAGCTTTTAACTGAATGAGTAGGGCATCATATTGATTCTAGCTCTCAAATCTGCAAATTCCATATCTATCTGAACTCCATAAGTACTACACGAAATAAAGAAATCCCCTAGGTCTTCTTTCTTTTGTGCTATAAGTGAGTTTCCTTCTGATATGTGTTCTTTGACCTCTTTTTTCACCGGTTCCTTCAATGTGAGTTTTGTTTAGAGTTGATTGGTTATATCTAACATCTCACTTAACTTGCCCTCCCTAGAATTCCTCATTGCTCCGCTTAAAGATGACTTTCGCTGTGCAAAAATCTGATGTGGAAGTCCAAGTTGAAGCTCCTTGATTGGCTCGCTTATTAATTCACTTAGGGAGACTTCCACAACAATTTGTGCTTTTCTTTTAGCTCCTTTTTCCTCTTCATTCTCACCGTCCTCTTGCTTTATCCAAATAATGGCCATGATTCTTTCCTTCGGATTAATTTCAGTGTTGCTCAGTAAGCTACCTGCATTTCGAGAAGATAACGCGTTAGCAAGTTGCCCTACCTGAACCTTGATAGGTGTGTATTAGGATATTCTTTTATAGGTAATTAGCATGTGTTTTCTAGTATAATTGTTGATTATTGTTCTAGTTTAGGATTCATTTTGTATGTTTTTGTTAAGTTTGATTTTCATTGTTGTTCTTGTGTGTTTGATGTTAATTAAGGGCAAGAATTGACTATTTTTATATAAGAAGGAAGGAGCAACTTAGAGGGTGAACTAAAGATCAAAGAGGAGAAGAAATGAGGAGTGCATCTGTCACCAATTCCCACGTTTGTGGGAATCATGCAAATTCCCACGTCATGTGAGAATTACAAAAGAAAATGAGAGATGCATCTGTGACAAATTCCCAATATGTTTGTGACAAATTCCCACGCTTGTGGGAAATATGTAAATTCCTACAAACGTGGGAATTACATTCTGAGGCAATCTGCGAGGCTTCATTAAACTTAGGATTTTTGGACTATAAAAAGAGAATTAAGCCTCCATATTAAAGGGAGACGACACCCACCTATAGAAACACCATCCTTAAGAGGAGAACTCATGTTTGGAGCAATGAGGAAGGATTGAAGACAAGGATCATCATTAAGATTGGGTAAAATAGCATATCATCACCAAAATTCTAGATTTTGGCAAAAAAGAGAAGGAGTCTTTCTATTCAATTTTCTGTCATTTTAATCTCTTCTATTCTTTTAAAAATGGATTATTTGAATGTTGATGATGTTATGAAGACCATGTTAGGCTAATTTCATTTTATGGATTGCTTTTGGAACTATTATGTTGAACTCCTATTTTAATGAATTGAATGCAATTGTCTTTGTTGAATATTGTTTTTAATTATCATCATGCAACAAATCGAGAGAGTGAGTGAGATGAAATTCGTGTAGGATTGTACAACGAGAGTTGGTGACCTATAGACTAGTAATCATCACATTAATTGAATAGTTAGAAGAGAGATCTCAACTAGTCAATTGATCACCCATAGGATAGTTTGATAATTAATTGAATCGGTAGAGTCGCATCAATCCATTTGGGATTGATATCTGCTCTTTTTACTACAAGTCACAACTCATTCACTTCCGATGTTTTTAATGTAAAATAAGTAGATAGGTTTTACCATTAACAAGTTTTTGGCGCCCTTATCGGGGGTTAACTATTGAGCATTGTGTCTAATTTAGATTACTTTGATTTGAGAGTTTTTGATACTTTTCCTTATGTATTTGTAGGTGTATGAACACAAGGAGCACACGAAGGATAAAGGAAGTTATTGAAGACGAATTCCCTGGTGTTAAGAAACACAAAAGGGAAATAAGAAGTGAAAAGGATCTAAATTTTTCAAATCAAGATATGGCTAAAGAAAGAGAGGAAGGAGGACCAGAGTGAACATTAATGGATCTCATAAGGCTAAGGTTTAGTCCTCAAGGAGTGACGAGACCAGTAGTATAAGCAAATAATTTTGAGATAAAGCTGGTGCTACTTAATATCCTGCAAAATAGTGTACAGTTCTACGATCTATCTAATGAGGATCTGAATGCCTATATTGCAAATTTCTTAGAGATTTTTGACACATTCAGATTCAATGAAATGTTCGATGATGCGGTGAAGCTGAGATTATTTTCATTCATGTTGAAGGATTGGGCTAAAGCATGGTACAATTCGTTGAATCTAGGTCAAATTACAACATAGGAGTAGCTCACCCAAGCATTCCTCGCTAAATATTTTTCGTTAACAAAGTCAACAAGGATCATCTAGAAGATAACAAATTTCTAGTAAAGCGATGAAGAATCTCTCTACGAAGCTTGGGAGAGATTTGAAGAACTTCAAAGAAGCTATCCCCATCATAACCTCCTGAAGGAATTTTTGCTTCAAACATTTTATAATGGAGTGAATCTGAGCACAAAAGGCACAATTGATGCAGAAGCCAGAGGTTCACTGATGAGGAAGACGGTAGAAGTAGCTCGTGATCTGTTGGAAAAGTTGGCAAGTAACTACTGCATATGGTCGAGCGAGAGGAGTCTACAAGGACATAAGGAACAAAAAAGTATGATAACTACTACCTTTCAGGCTCAAATCACTGCTTTGACAAAGCAACTAAACAACATGCAAGGAGCATCCACCTTAGTAGTTAAGGCAATACAAGTATAATGTGAGCTATATGGGGAAAACAACCACAGGAAATTGTTTCCTATTTGGAGCTAACGAGCCCAAACAGGTAAACTGTTTAGGCCAGCCGCAGCAAGGTAATAACCCATATTTGAAAATTTGTAATTCAGGTTGGAAATACCACTCGAACTTTTCTTGGAGTAACAATAATGTAAGTGGACAACGAAGACCACAAAGACCACCAGGATTCCAACAAGATCAAATCGAAGCATTGGAAAGCAAAATGGATAAGATGATTAAGGTTTTGGTGTCCAAATTGGTAGCACAAGAAGAGAATCATAAAAGGATGCATGCAATCCAGGAGGAAAATTAGAAGAAGATGGAAGCAAAATTTGACCAGATTTTGAAGAATCATGCATCATCCATCCATAATCTAAAAGTTCAGGTAGGCCAACTAGCTAACGCTTTATCTTCGCAAAATGCAGGTAGTCTACCAAGCAACACTAAGGTGAATCTGAAGGAAAGAATCATGGTCATTACTCAGATAGAAAAAAAGAAAGCAAACATGGGAAGAAAGATGGAAACAAGCAAGAAGAACAAATAGTGTTGGAAGTCCTTCCGAGTGGATCAGTAAGCAAGCCGATTAAGGAACTTCAGCGTGGACTTCAACATCAATTTTTTTATTAGTGGAAGCCGTCTTCAAGTGGAGTAGCTCAAAATTCTAAGGAAGGAGAGTTAAGCAAGATGACAAATATAACAAATCAACTCCAGACAAAGCTCATGTTAAAGGGGTCGTTGAAATAAGAGGTTATAAATCACATATCAAGAGAAAGTCCACATATAGCATTGAAGAAAGAAGATCCAGAAGAATTATTCATTACGTACAGTATAAATGGAGTTAAGATAGATCACGCATTTGCATATTTGGGAGCAGGTATCAACATGATGCCGTATTCATTCAATCAGAAGTTAGGACTAGAAGAGCCAGAGCTGACTAGGACACTAGTGAAAATGGCTGACAAGACGGTGCATTTACCGAAAGGGATCATCAAGAATGTGTAGCTACACATTGATAAATTTATATTTCCTATGCATTTTTACATATTAGATATTAGTGAAGACGAGAAAACCTCTATGTTTCTTGGGCGACCATTTCTGGCTACTGCTCATGCGATTATTGATGTTGACAGGGCCGAGTTAATACGAAGAGTAGGGAAAGAGTAGTTAACATTCAAGGTGTCGAAGAAGAATTATCGTCCTACTCTACCCCTTACGGACATCAAGGAACTTGAACTCCAAGTAGGATAGGAAAATATTGAGTACCCAGGAAATGAGTTCAGGAATAAACGAACGCATAGGAGAAGGCAAAGAAAGGAAAACAATAATGAAGGTAGTCAAAAATAAGGTAGCCTCTGTATAAAGTCTAAGATCAGTTTATGCACCACTATCATTCCAGTCATTTGAGCTGCCATGAGTAAGAAGGAGAGTCGAGCTACCAATGGTAACAGAAGCGTTGTGTGGGAGGCAACCTATGGGAGTCAACTTCCCTGTGATTGTTTTGTTTACTTATTTGTTTGTTTAAATTCCTTAGTTATGTTCATGTTTGAATTGGGTTTGATTGATGTTTATATTGATTTTGTTTGGATTTTAATTTGTTTTCTTTTCAAATTTCTTATTGATGATATTATCTTGATGTGTTTGTTGGTTTTGGGATCATGGAGAATTCATTTAAGCTTGGAAGAAGGTTTGAAATTGTGAGGATCACCAATTCCCACGTTCGTGGGAATTGAAGTGATTCCCATGAGCGTGGGAAATCTCTCCAGAAACTTTCTGGAGAGAAAACCCACGCCTGTGGGAATTGTGGTGATTCCCACGAACGTGGGAATTCTCTCCAGAGAGTTTCTAGAGAGGAATCTCATGCTCGTGGGAATTGTGGAGATTCCTACGATTTTTTTTCTCTCACCCACTTTCAAAATTTCACTCTCTCTCTTTCTAACCCATGATTTTCTCTCCTCCCACTCTCTAAGACTTTTCATTTTTTATCTAGATTCTTGGTATTTTCCTCATCCCTTTCCATCAATCTTACATTCCTTCATGTTTTTCATACATTAGTCATTCCAAAACATAATGATTTAGTTAAGATTTTGCTCTTTCTCTCTCTATTACAAATTTCACTCTCTCCCTCTCTCTTAATTTTTGCAATTTTCTTCTCATAATGGCTTCACCAAGGATGATTAGGGTTAGGCAACCATTCAATGAGCTCCACTAATAAGTTTCTGAAAAAGGAAAAACCAACCTAGCGGTAACTTATTGGGCCCCATTTCTGATTTACTCGGAAGAAGAAGGGGAGCATTTCCATGACTTTAAGAATGGAGCAATGTAGGAGTTAGACACCGACTTGAATAACTAGCTGCAAATATAGGGTGGAATAGATTTGTTCGGTGCAATGTTCCTATTTATGCCACCCTAAGTTTAGAATTTTTCACAACAGTTAGGTACAACTCTAAAATGGATCTGTTTTGGTTTAGGTTGGGTGGAAACATTTTTAAACTTGATTATTCTGTCATGCGTGAATTGTTTAATTTGTCGAATGCAAAAATTTTAGATGGTCATGTGGATTTTGATGTCGATGCTTTTTGGAACACTCTCACAGGTGAAGAACATTTTGATTCACGTAATGCACCAAATTCTTTAATCCAAAGTATTGAGCATTTACTGTTACATAAATTTATGTGCCTGACAGTGTTTAATAAAACTGAAATCAATAAATGCTCAGCTAAAGAACTTTTCTTTTTATAGTGTATGGATAGCAAGCTTAAAATCAACACACCGTATAGAATTTTTTTAGGTAAATTAGCAGATTTTATACAAAATTAAAAAGTTATGTACATCACTGGAGACTACTTGAGTAGTAATCTCTTACCTACTAAAAGGAAACAAAGGTAAATATATGAGAAAGCTACATCACTTCCCTACAATAACACAAAAATCGAGATAGCAACAGCCTTCTTACTAAAGAGACCTTATAAGGCTAGCTCATCTAACCAATAATTCAAGCTAACCTAGAATCAATTTACAACATTATTAATTAACCAACAATAATTACAATCCAAATAAACCGTAGGAGATGGTTCTGCTACTGTAAAGCTTGTGAGCTTCTTCCTAGAAATCCTCTTATCTGTTTCAAGAAAGTCCTTAACCTGCTAACTCTATGTTTTGCTTATTGGAAACAAAAATATTTCTTAAACATGTCTTCTCTTCTGCTTTAGAAACCTAAGAAATGTTGGACCTCCATTTGGCACTCCTAAAATATCAATCCTGCAGAAAAAATTATTAGTGAATAAGAACTTCAACAATTACCTCCTCACAGTGTTTGAGCTAAGATGTTCCATAACTTAGAAGATTACTTTGGAGTACAGGCTCCCCACATCCTTGACTTCATCTTTGAATGTTTGATTATTCTTCTTAGTCCAAATGGTATAGACAGTAGTGGAAAGAAGGATAAGGAAAAGGTTAATGTCAAAGGTTTTGATATTTGAGAATTGGTTAAACCAAATAGGGATGGATTGAACGTTTGTCTGGTTGGGAATGTGTATATGGAAGTGGTTGAGACATTATTCCCACTCAGTTGTAGAGAAGGGACATTCAAAAAATAAGTGTTCAATAGTCTCATTGTTCGAGGTACATAAGGAACAGTGGTTAAGAGTATGGAGATAGAGAAGTTTGTCCTGTGTTTGCAACTTATCAAGGAAAGCTAGCCATAGTATAGAATTTTTTTATCAATAGTAAGTGTGATTAATAAAAAGAATACATCTTTTGGGATGGCTCATATTGCTTTGACTCTGGGTATATTTTATAATGTTAATATGGAAACTTTGCATATTACTCCCCACGAAATGTTTGATATAGCCTATTTGAGACACTATGAGATTATGGAGGTCCAATCTATGGCACTTCACAATCCTCAGACGCACACTATAGTGAGGAGCAAAAGGGGTGCCAATGCAGTCACAGATTAACCCTCCACATCGAGCATCGCTCTAGAACTAAAGGAGGAAGCAGTAGCAGAGTAACCGAGGGAACCGGTGAAGATTAACCGATATTAACCAATTCTCAATCAAATAGCAACAAACCATTAACAGATGACATTTCAACTCGATAAACTCGACACACAAATGCAGAAGGTTTATAAGGAGCAATAAAGCTTGAAGATAAGGTTTCTAAACTTCTGTCGGCTGAACAACTTTGAAGCTCCTTCGCCTACACCATCACCACCATCATCTCCATAAGCCACTTCTTACCTTAAACTTTTCATTGGTGTCATTTTCTTTTGTTTGATTTCCTGTCATTTCTATTCGGTTTGATTTTATTTTCTTTTGTGTGGTTTATGTCTTTTGTTTATTTTCATGTCATTATTTTTGTTTGTTTTATTTGAGGCCATTTCCCTTATTGGTTGTTGTTTTGTCACATTGAGGACAATGTGATCTTTAAGTATGGCGAGGTGTCATTGACTTTCTTAATTGCATTGTTTGCATTTTGTTAGGATGCATGTTTAGGCATATTATATGTGCTTTATGTCAGCAATGGTATTTTGTGTTAGCAATGGAACTATACTTGAATCACTCCGATAAATATTGCTATAAAATTCTATCATATAGTTGGAATTAGATTGATTGCATGCTTGAACTCGGATTAGGCTACTTGAGTAGAAAGTGAACCATATAGAGTGATGAAAAGTAGTTGGTTACATAAGATTGGTCACAAATTGACATTTAAACAGTGACGTAGTGTAAAGATGCATAATGAGTTTTGATTTGAGCCAAAGTGAGGAGTGAGCCATATGACTCCATCCATAGTCATTTCATTTCTTTGTTGAGTGTTACTTCCTTAGGTGACTACCTTCATAACTTGCTTTGAATTGGTTTGAGTCTACTGGATGCATGCTTAATAGAGATGATCTAGGCCTTTTTTATCTTAACCATTGGCTTAAATGACCTACCCATTATTATCCCTTGTTACCCCCATTGAGCCTTAACCTTTTGTTTTCTAAAAACACCCAAATTGTTAAAACTTTAAACCCCATTATCCTACCCTTTCAAAAACTTAATAAAGTATTAAGTAATACATTAGTTAGGATTGGGTTAAAAAATTTTCCTAGTTAAGTTGAGTATATTTCTACCTGTGGATTACATTGTATATAGCTGCTTTTGTATTCATAGTTCTTCCATGTATGAAAAAAATGAAAAAAAAGTGTTGAAAAGAAAAGAAAAAAAGGACAAGAAACAGGAAGAACAATCGAGTAGCATAAATGAGTGCAGAGTACTACATTAGTTATATTTGGATGTTTCGGAGTTATGTTTTATTATCTCATTTTATCCGTTCTTTTTTTACTTTACTTATGCTTGTGCTTTACCCTCTTTCCCTTCTTTTGACCCACCTTAACCCTTTCCACATTACAACCCTAAACAAGCCCTTTAGATCTATTCATGCATGCAATCATTGTAGAAGAGAATTGGTGTATTAGCAAGCCTATAGTAGTGTAGTTTCCTATAGGAAGTTTGAGCGAAACACTAACCCTTAAACACTTAAGCGAAATGAGTGAAAACTGTAAGCAATATTCATTTGTGCATCTTTACTTATCTTTGAGTGATTGTGCCAATTGTTAGTTTGCTTGTGTACACCAATGAAAAAAAGTAGTCATGATATATGCATTAACTTGATATTTGAGTTGGCTTGAATTTGAGGGATTGTGTGTTTTGATCTTTACAAAAATGAAGTGGTTAAATTAATTGGTTGTATTTATTTTGCTTGAGAACAAGCAAAGATTCAAGTGTGGGGATATTGATAGGTGTGCATTAAGATATGTTTTTATAGGTACAATTGTTACTGATTATGCATTTTAAATGGATGATTAACTTGTAAAAACATAGTGGCTCTATGCTAAAGATTTTGTATCTCCATCGTTACACCTCATGATTTGGTCTACTTTAGCAGTTCGGAGAATTTTGAACTATAGGTAAACTCTTGTCATATAATCTAATGAATTTTTTATCATCATGTAGTTACTCATTCTTTGATTTCCCTTCATTTTCTCATTTGTTTTTTATCAGTTGGAGCTCAAAATTGATTATAACCTTGTTGTAATATTAGTTAACATTTTTATATAGCTATACTTGTGGATTGATTTAGAGGTGCTTGTTTATATTTTATTTTTTCGAATTAGTGATTTGTTTGTTTTTCTGTCTTGTATGCAGATTTTAAGAGAATTTTAATGTTAATATAAAAAGTTAATTTTTAAGTTTGAATTGGGTTATATGTATCTCTTGACTTACATAAATTTTTGTCCAATCAAAATTATTAAAGGTTGTGATGCATATACAATATTATAAATTACAGTAAAATTCATGTGAACATGAGACAATTGGTTATTATGTGTGAGTTGAGATTGGGATAGGAAAAAATATTTGTACTTACATACTGTACATTGCTTTTGCAAGTGTATTTGATTTTTCGTTTTCATCCACAGTCAAAATTCAATGGCATGCATGTATACTTTTAGTTTGTGCTTTCTGTTCCTCAAAAGAATAAGGCTGGTGGAGACAAATCTATACTTTCAGTTTGTGCTTTCTGGTGGTCAATTAATAGTATCATTGAAATCTAATATCGAATTGAATGTAGGTGATTTACATGGGATCTGGTCTACCCAAGAAGAAGAATAAGGCTGCACCAAGCAGCTTAGTACCGACACAACTACAGTCGTGATACTGTTAGCTTCTTGGAAGTGTAGCTGATGAGCTATCTACTCCAGCACAGCCAAAATATCACACACCTGCACCTTGTAAGCCTATTCCAATACCAAGAGATGTCATATCTACGACTATTACTTATCCTAGAGATAAGTATCTACAACTTTTGAATATGCAACGCAATATTAGTTCTCTATCAGCTTCTCAAGAGATGCCTCCAGCTTCTTATAATCAGCCACCAGTAAAGGACATTATTCTTCCTAGTATTAGTGCTCACGTTTCACGTTAGCCACACAGGGAACTTGAGTCGGGTAAAAATTCACAGGAATCATTACCACTTGATACCTCTACAAACACTGCAGGTATGATCTTTCACATCACATTGGTGAAACATATAAGTTTAATAATTTTGTTTATCTAACTAATTAAGAGTATGTTATGTGCTTATTGTATATTCCTTTGCTATATTTTAGGATCCACGACTGATCCTAAAAAGGCAAGGGGTGTCACAAAAGGACACGGATTGACAAAGATTAATAAGGCAATAGGTAAGAGATTGGAGATAGAGATCTCCCCCGTTGAAGGACGACCAACCAACTCTATACAGTCTGCCAAATTATTGAGTAAGATTGCTGTGGTATCCCGAACTTCCTTACCTGTAAGAACAAAATAGAAAAAAATAACTAATGAGGAGTTGAACATTGCATTTGTTAAGTTAGACGTAAGTATTATAAAACTATCTAATTTATCCGTGTTTTTCATATGCCTAAAGCTTTTACCAATAATTTATAACTTTTTGCAGCAAAAGTTAGAAGTCAAGGAAATGAGGGCAGACAACGAAGTACATATTGCTGTCAAGAAGTTTCTTTCTTTAAGGTTTAAAGATAAAAGATTTCATTTTAAAAACAATTATACTAAGCACGGAAAGGATTTTAAGCCACATAATGTGACAGTGGCGGAGTGGATGGATTTATGCAAATATTAGGAGCAATCAGCTACAAAGGTTAGTTAATTTGATCATAAAACTTAATTTCACAACTTTATTGACAACTGATTATATTTTAGTATTTATGGATTGTGACGTTTACGATTAGGAAAAGAAGTGAAAAAATCAAATTGGCTAGGAGTCAGGTCAAATGTCGACCAAACTCTAGCTCCAAGGCCTATGTAGCGATATGACATGAAATTGTGAGTTATTATCTTTTTAATTATATTTTATTTTGATTGAAATTACAAAATTTATAATAAATATTACTAGTAATATATTTATGTACAACAGAGTGACAAAGATGGAGAAGAGTGTGACCGGATGAAGCTATGGTAGCACACTAATTATGATGAAAGTAAATGTTAATGGACAACTACCGAATGTAGAGAAAAATGGGTGAGTACATAGTTCATTTACAAATATTTCTTAAATGAGACTGTGTATCTAATTAATTCTTAATTTTTCAAGAATTAATGTGTAAGGAATTGTCAAATTCAATAGAACAAGGTCCTCTAATGACAGTGGATGAAGTGTGCAACAAAGTCTTAGGCACTAGATCGGATTACGTTGTTGGATGGGAGTTGGGCCTCGACCACAAAGGTAGACTTCGGTCAGAAAGAGACTTCGAGACGAACTAAAGAAGTCGAAGAAGGTTAATCAAGAGTTACAGTTTCAAGTCGATGAATCGAATAAAAAAGTTGAACAAATGCAGGATCGATTAACTACCGAAGTCGAACAATAAAAATTGAATTTGAACAACAAAAAAAGCTCTTGGAACTTTTATGTTCTACACATAATATTCATTTAGGTTAGATATATG
>JAOQML010016030.1:0-11975 GCA_027568935.1 Erythroxylum urbanii | reverse complement strand
ACACATTTATTTCAAATCTCCAAAAACTTTATTGCCCATTCACCTCCAATGCCAAAAGAGAGATATCACACTCACACTACCAAGAAGGCACAAGTGAGATTGGAGTCAAGGCACATGCATTAAGTGATGATGTGTCTAGGGATTGGAGTGAAGGCATAACCGAGGGAAGCAAAAGAGGGTGAAACACATCTTCATAAAAATCGTTGATTTAGGATTGAAGAGTATTTCATTTAAGTCAAAATTTAAACGAAATTAATAAATTTTTTGTAAATTCTACCTAGCATGGACAATAAATTAGGTCTATTAACATGACATCTAGACACTAATTGACCTATATGTAACGGTGCATGTAAACACGTCTTAATTTTCATCTAAAATAATCTTAAATTGAGTAGACTCGTGAAATTTTAGCCCTTCATTGAGCTGGTTTCAAGTTTAAGTCCCAAAATGATCAAACTCAAAAAGGTTAAGCCCCAATTTGGGCTTTTAGCCTGGAAGACATCACAAAGATTGCAATTAGAACCTATGAGGGTGACTACGAATTTGTGTTGTTGGCCTTTAGGTTATCAAATACCCCGTCAACTTTTCAATCTTTGATGAATAGTGTGCTTTATCCTTTTTTTGAATAAGTTCATCTTAGTTTTCTTTGACGATATATTAGTCTATAGTAGAGATGAAAGAACCCATGTTGAGCACTTGGATAGGTTGCTTACCACTTTGGCAGAACATCACCTTCATCTAAATAAGAAGAAATGTGTGTTTAGGCAGAGGAAGATTGAGTACTTGGGGCATCGGGTGATGGACCAAAGGGTTGAGGTGGATAAGGAGAAGGTTAAAGTGATGATAAATTGGCCTACGTAATCAAATTTGAGGGAACTTTGAGGATTCTTAGGCCTCACAGGCTATTACAGATGATTTTTAAAGGGGTAAAAAATTATAGCTTGGCCATTGGCACACTATCTTAAGAAGGATTCTTTCTATTGGAATGTAGAAGCATAAAAGGTGTTCCAAAAATTGAAAGAAGCTATGACAACAGTTCCCATTTTGTCCTTACCTGATTTTTCCAAGCCTTTTACTTTGGAAACTAATGCTTCAGGCATGAGATTAGGAGAAACTTTGTCTCAAGATGGTCATCTTATTGCTTTCTTCAGTCAATCTTTATTAACCCGCAACAGACTTAAGTCAATCTATGAACAAGAGTTTATGGCTATTGTGTTGGCAATGTAAAAGTAGAGGCACTATTTGTTGGGCCAACACTTTGTGATTTAAACTTATAAAAAAGTTTGAAATACTTGTTAGAAGAAAAAATTATACAACCAGATTATTAAATGTGGGTTGTTAAATTAATCGGGCAAGATTTTGAGATCCAGTATAAGCTGAGAAGGAAGAATCTTGCAGCTGATCTCAGATTTCTCAGCTTGAGCTACTTCAACTGACTGCTATCTCTATTCTAATGGAGTTAGACAGTGATTTAATATGAAAAGAAGTGGCTGCTGACTCAAAATTTGCTAATATATTTCAGAAATTGCAGGAAGGCATATATGAATTCCCTAGTTATTCTTTTCAACATGGCACTCTATCATATAAAGAGAGGACGGTTCTGCACAACACTTCCAGTATTTTGCCCACTTTGATACAAGAATTTCACACTAGTCTCATTGGGGGACATTCCAGATTCTTAATAACTTATAAAAGAATTAAAGGTAAGGTGTTTTAGAAGGGTATGAAGAAAGATATTTAGAAATTTGTAGCTGAATGTGCTATATGTTAGAATAACAAATACAAAACAACCTCTCCTTCAAGACTACTCCAACCACTTCCCATTCCTTATAGAATTTGGGAAGATATTTCTCTTGATTTTTTAGAAGGCCTTCCCAAATCCATGGGCTATAATTCCATTCTTTTTGTTGTTGATGGGTTGAGTAAGTATACGCATTTGCTACCTTTAAAACACCCTTTCACAACAAAATCAGTGACTGATATTTTCATGAGCATTTTTTAGGAAGAGATATTTAGACTACAGGGGACTATCCTACGGTGGAGTACAGTTTATCATCCCCAATCTGATGGGTAAACAAAAGTTGTAAACAAAAGTGTATAGACTTATTTGTGTTACTTCGCAGGAGCTCAACTTAAGAAGTGGAGTTCTTGATTTCCATGGATAGAATATTGGTATAATACTTCCTATCATATTTCTACTAATATGACTCCCTTAAAAGTTGTGTATAGCATGGATCCCCCACCTCTATTGCACTTTCTCAGGCAAACTATAAGAGTAACTGACCTGGAAATCAACTAAAAGAAAGAGATGTAATTTTAGAAGAAATCAAGCTTCATATAGCAAAAGTTCAATTCAAAATGAAGGTGCAAGCAAGACAAGCATCGGAAGGAAGTTCAATATGAAGTTGGTGATTAGGTTTTCCTCAAATTGAATCCTTACAGAATGCGCTCCTTGGTTAAAAAGCAGAGTGAGAAACTCTCTTCCAAGTTTTCGGGCCTTATCACATTTTCGAGAGGATTGGCGTAGTGGCATATAAACTTGATTTTCATGTTGGTGCTAACATTCACCCAATTTTCCATGGCTCCCAACTCAAGAAGGTGTTTGGATTTTAGCAGATCAGTTAGCCCCTTCCACCTCATTTGACCTTTGACATGGAGTAGGTTATGACCCTTGAGAAGATATTGCAGTGACGTGACAACTTGGTAGGAAAGGAGAGTTTGGTTAAATGATGTGAGCTACTTGATTTTGAAGCCACTTGGGAATCCCATGAGGCAATCCAACAACAGTTTCCTACTTTTCCCCTTGAGGACAAGGTGGAACTCAATGGGGAGGGTAATGATAGGCCTTTGATTCGGCTAACATATTCCAGGAAAAGAAGGCCCACGAATGGGGTGACAGTTGGTTGATCCTGGAGTGAACAAATGACATTTTGTTATGTTTCCTTTTCATTACTTTATTGTCATTTTGTTATGTTTGTTATGTCGTTATTTCGAATTTGAAAAAGGTAGATATAAGCTACTGCTAGGAGTGAGAGAGGGCATGTGATTTTGGTGATTGTTGTAGGAGAGCTGAAGTGCTCTCAAAATACTGCTATCTTTCTTAATGAAAATCCCTTTTCCTTTATCCTCGTCAGTTATAAGATCTGATTAATTTTTCTTGTTTTTTCTTTACAAAAAGTGGGATTCTATCAATCCTCCACTTCCTTCCAATTTCTTCCATTTCATCAGGGACTTGAGAAACTTCATTACCAGTATAGAAACTTCAACAATTAGACAAGAACTAGAACCTAAGATAAGATAAAAGTACATAGTTTCACCATCGTTAGGTCCTTGAGAGAGTAGCATGCATTGGCTTCTTTTGGCATGTTAAACACCAGAATACCATAACCTCGATTGCCTTCTAGCAATAGCTAGCACAAGAATAAGCAATCAATTACTTCTTTTTTTTAAAGGTTTTTTAATTTGATGTTAATAGAGTTTCCAATCAACCCTTCCTTTCTATTGTCTAATCATTAAAACCTTTCATGATATCCCTTCCTTTAGTCGAGCTTTGAAGTAAATATGGCTTAGTCCCTTTCATTGTCTTTTTCCACCTATTTGTTTTGTCTGCTGGTTATGGTTTTCTTTTAATATTTAATGGAGATGGGAAAAGACAGGGACTAAAGTAATTATATGTAAGAAGCATGATTATGTTAATAATTACAGATGCTGAGTTTGCCTTGGATTTTTCTTAATGAGGTGTGCAAGTGCAATCAACTAAACACTACTTTTTATCTATATGTGCAAATCAACCCTACAAGTTTTGTCCTCACTTTTAGCATTGTCCCCCTTTAGATGAGAAACTTTTATAAACTCATTATTTTCTTTCCATTCTTTTTTTTCCTAAGTCTTGTATGTTCCAAAATTTTAAGTAAGAGGTCCCTTCTTTTTTATGTAGGGAGGGGAACATTTTGAGAAAAGACCTATTAAATTAGTTTTGAGATCAAGATTGAGAAATTTTGCTAATGTGAGATGATAAAGGTATATATGCAATAACGGGCTTTTCAGTATGTGTTTCCTTATTCATCTTAGAAAAGGATTTCTACTATTTCACTAGTTGCTATCCTAGCCCTTTTTGTTTTTAGTAAATTAGGAAATCCATTGTAACCAAAATAGATGAAGTGTTAGATAAGGTAAAAGCAATGATCAGACAAGGATCAAAACTAGGAAATATCTTTAAAAAACATGAAAACAATACCAATGCATTTATTATAAATGTTGAAAATATGTATTGGACTATTTTATTATAATGAAAGATTGGATAATTTCTCTTCATGTATTTCTAGATGTTTTATTTATAAATGAAGGGATTATTTCACAAATGATTTGATTAGAATGAATGATGGATGAGATCATGGACAGTTCAAATAACCTATTATCTTGCCTTATAAATATACTCCAAATTCTTCTTTGCTATGATTATGGATGTTATAAACATGTTTTCCTATTACTGATATATATTGATTATACATGCACAGAAATTTAATGTAGAAAATTTAGTTTGTTTTTCTTTGAAATAATTGGCTTAATTATTTGCGTTAGTTTGTATACATGTAAATGTTCATGTAACACTCATTAAATTTTGTATCTATACATCTAAATGTTCATTATAGTTTATGTATACATGTAAATGTCTACGAATTACTTATATGCTTATTAAATTTAGTGTGTATACATGTTAAATGTTTAATAGTGTATGTATAAATATAAATATAAATATCCATGAGTATGCTCATATACGTTGATTGTTTCAGATGGATAAACATATTTTGTTATTGTAGAGCTCTAATCCAATATTAGACAATATGCTAGCTGAGAGTTCTAATCTAAAACTAAGTGAAGAAATGATTCAAGATGAAGGAACATGTTTATTAAGAAGTGATATTTGGAATAACTTCAACAAGACTAGATCGAGGAATAGAGTTGAAAAGGTCAAATGTAAGTATTGCCACAAGATGTTGGCCAGGGGTTTTAAAGGTAGAACATGTCATTTGAAGAGAAATTGGAGTCATGTAAACAAAAATAAAACAGTGTTATGAGGCCAAACATTTTTTACCCTTTACCTAACGAGAAGGAAGAATAAAATGATTGTCAAAAGTTATGGCAACAACAAATCAAAATTTTTAATAGCTAAGATGATCATTGATGACCAACCACTCTCTATTATTGATAGAAAAAACTTTATGATGTTGATCATCTCACTCCAACCAACCTTTAAGATCCCAATTCATAATATCATGAAGAAAGACATTTCAATCTTCATGATAACTAGAAGAAACAAATATTAAAAATGTTGTTGAGTATTCATGAACATGCAGTCATCGCATTAGATATGTGGACGACTAATAACTAAAAGAGCAGTTGTATGGTGGTGACAACACTATATTGACTATAACTAGACTGTGAGCAATCGACTACTGAGGTAATTATGTTCTTGAATATTGATATCATTTGTTTATTGATAATGTTATGATTAATATTTGTTCATATTTTTAAATGGCATGGTTATTTATATATCAGTACCATGTATAAGTGAAGGGTTAACAATCACAATGGTAGATTGCTTAATGGATTGGAACATCAACACCGGTTTCTCAACCATAATTATGGATAACTATAGCACAAATAATGTAATGATAAAAAAATATTAAAGAATAAGTTAAAAATTGAGAGCTTGTTAATTGGTGGAAGGTTATTACATATGTATTGTTTTACGTGTATTGTGAATTTGATTGTGAATGGTAAGTTAAAGATAATAAAGGAAGCAGTTGAGTTGATCCAAAGGATCGCAGTGTATTAAAGTGCAACACTCAAATGAGTGAAAAATTTTGAAGAAACTACATGATAATTATGCATTCCGTCCATAAAAAAGTTGGTTTTTTATTGTTTGACAAGATAGAATTCAACATTTAGGATGTTAGAGTTGGAAACTAAGTATGTTGAGGTGTTCAACAAGTTGATATAAAGAGTTTCTCAGTATACTTATCTACTAACATAAGAGCAATAAGAGTTGGCTAAAACACTTTGTGCGAAGTTGGAGATATTTTATAATGCTATTGAGTTGTTTTCAAGAACGAAATATTTAAATTGCACAATTTCTTTGGCGACATGTGATAAGATGCTATCTTGCTATCTTATTTGATATTATCTCCTTTATTTTGGATTTATTTTGACGCTTAAATATGGAAGTTAATGTTTGTTTTGTTTTAGGTTATGAAACTTGGAGATTGCATTAAATTGGGACTTTATTGATGATAATCACAAATTTTGGATAAAGTGAAGAGATTGCTACAGTAGATAAGACTGATCATTTGAATAGTTGAGCTGGGAAACTTCTTCTTATCCCTATCATGTAGGAGTTTGAATTTGAATTTGTTTTAGATAGACATCTTTACAAGTCAGAATTAGATTAGGATTAGATCATAAAATCTTATAAAAGGGACATTCCTCACAACAGAAAGAAGTTCTCTCTTTTTTATGTCATTTACAATTCTTAATATTTTTCTATTTTTGTTATTGGAGCAAAAGTCATGTGTTGTTAAACTCAGTTATTTTGATTCAAGATAATTCAATACTCTAATTGTAACCTTGTGAGGTTTTGTGTTCTAAACCTTTTATTTACGTTTTAATTCAAGTATTTCTTATTTTGAGTTCTCATATTTCATAAATGATTAATATTCGATTAATCCGATAATTTAATTTAATATTGATTATTCTAACGCTATCCAGGAATTTAATGAATTGTAATTGTCAAGAAAGATTAGTATAAGTAGAAAAAAGGTTATTTATGAATTTCCATATTTAACTTATGATAAACAAGAACACTAAATTGAATAGTTGCAACTATCTCGATTATTTAATTTAGGGTTTAGTCTTTTTCACGAAACTTATTGCTATCATTTATTTGATATAGAATGTTATCACATCCAATCTATAAATGATAAGTTTTGGTTTGAATGCTGGGTTTGAACCAATTAATTTAGGAAAATTTAAGACTTATTATGACTATCCTAATATGTTTCAGACTAATTGCTTGAATTGTGAAATATTCTTTTTAAACCAATGATCAATGTTACAATTAGATGAGATCTTTCCCTTGAATCGGAGTTTGGTAATCTTGACTTTCTTATTTTTAAATTTAGTTGACTTAATTTGTTTTCGTATTAATTTTAGTTAATCAATTATTTAATAAAAAATACCTATTTACTTTTATTAATTGAAATTAAGAAGCTAGTGTTTAGTTCTCTAGGGATTCGACCTGTTTCTATGATTATTACAAAAGTTTGGAGAATCGGAATTATTTTGAGGGCTTTGACAACCTGACCAAAATTTGGTGCCGTTATTGAGAAAATATTTCAAATTTCTTAATTTATTTGCATTTTTACTTTTACATTTACTACTGAGCTCTTGTCTTGTATAACTCGTGCTTTTTAGACAGGTAAATTACAATATAATTCAGAAATTGAGAAGACAGTGTGTCATTTGAGAAAAGAGACTAAACAAAGAAGTGGACATTGATCTTTATATGTGAAAGTTGAAGTAGATCTAACAATTGATGAAGACTTTGATTTTCAAGAAGAGGACAAAAAGATGACAAATCTTAACCCTAGAATGTTGAGGGAGTTAGCGGCATCGAATTTGAATCAACAACCTTTATGCATTCAATTTCCAGATGTTGAGGTAGATTTTGAATTGAATATGATACGATTCACTTACTGCCTATTTTTCGTGGTCTTGTAGGTGAAGATCTACATAAACACTTGAAAGAATTTCATGTTGTCTGTTCTGGAATAAAACTACAAAGGGTGACAGAAGAACACTTTGCACATGTTCAATACATCATCTAATACATGCATAAACTTTCTCTGATACCACAGTTGGGATGGCATGTATACATGCATCATATGCATGACAATGTAGCAGAATTGTTTTGTAGAATTATTACGAAACATAACATAACTCCTTATAAACATTTTTGTGAAATAAAACCAGAAAAGTTTTTTTAGAATTATTACCAAATTTTCAAAATCAGCATATGCATTCAGTTTTTCAGAAATTTTCATAAACCAACATATGAACAGACTAGATATTAATTCGAAATAAAATAGCAAATGACATTAAATTGCAATTTACTTTCACAGAAAGATTATATGGAGTTATGTTATGTTTTTGTCAAAGGAAAATGCAATTGAATGTCATTTGCTATTTATTACAAATTTAGTTTCATTTTGATGCATGTGTGAACATCTGGGAAATTTTGGAAATATGATGAATATGCATGCTTGTAAATTACATATTAATTTTTATAAATTTTTTTAATGAATTTTATGCATGCATATGCAAGATAAGATGTTTCCATGTGTATGAGATGCATGAAACTTATTGTTAAAGTGATTATCTTATGCATGCATGATGTAAAGTATGACTGATGTTAGAAGTAATATTACAAGTGTCATAAACATGTGATGTGCTGACTAATTCCACTTAGTTAATAAATAATTCCTAGGAATTAGTTTTTGGAATTTTTTATTAGGCACATTTAGAATATGTATAAGATTTTGAAATTTTTCCAAAATTAATTGGATTTGATTCAATTAATAAATCAAGTCAAAGTTAACATTGGTCAGCTTTTTGAAATCTGATGGAGTTGACTTAATTAATGACTTATGGTGTATATGTTTCGATTATAGGACCTTAATAAAGTTTTTATAAGATAAGAAATGTATTATTTTGATGGTAGTAGCATGCTTAGTGCATGTGCTTCAAATTAGGGTTCTGGAAATTTTCTAAACATCGAATTGATCCTTTTAGTGTCTAGTAGGTTAACTTATTTATCTTGATGATTTTGGCGGTCAAGATATTTTTGACTTGTTCAGAAAATGTTTAGATAAATTTGAGATGACCTAGGGATATTATAGATGACTTATTGATGTACGAGAATTTTGGAAACCCTAGGGATTAATTTAGAATTAATCCAGGTAGAGCATAACATTTCTAGTGTGACTAGAAAAGGCATATATACTAGAATTAAAGTGTTTAATTTGGACATCAAAGTAATTGAATTTTAGGGTTCCTAATCGAATCACATTCATAATTTGAATTAGTAGAGACTAACTCTAGTACTCAATTCAATTCAAGAGTTGAATCGAATCACGAACTTTTGATGCATAGTCAAGTCATAACCTACATTAAACCTCCTTTGTGTGATACATGCATTAGATGCATTTTAAGAGTGGTGATACATGCATTAGATGCATCTGAATATATATATGTGATATATATACACAATATCATCCAGGTATTGATGAGACCAAAGAGCAAATCCCTCAAACGAAATATTAGGACTTACACCTTCCATTGATATGGCAAGAACCAAAATTCTTTTAGAGTAGGCTTATTGGGAAAACCCAAGCTTGCTCTACATAAATATGTTCTAACCATGGAAATTAGATTTTAGAACTAATGAATTGGTCCTAACTGGAAGCGTTGATTTGTTGGGCAAACCCAAGGTCAATATGGATAGGGGGAAGTTAGGTTATATACATAGGATATATACAAATTAAGAGTTGATAACCCAATGAGTGTGCTAAATCAGCAGTTTATGGCACAAGTCGACAGTTGCATAACTAAATGCAATTGGTATGAATGATACCTACTGATTGACCTAAGGTGGCTTATTGGACAAACCCAAGGCCATTCTTGATGATATTGGATATTGACCCATTAAGAAAACTATAAGTTTTCTCGAATTCGTAGTGAAGGCTATGAATTTGAATAAGAATAGTGGGACCTATAATGCATGTGATTAAAGTCCTTATTGATACGCATTAGTGTACATTCTAAAACTTTCTCTCGTTCTTCTAGGTTATTGAATCTTCATTATGCCTTCGTCCAGTGTGAACCTACACTCTTTATTAGACTCTAACAAACTCACGGGACCTAAGTTCTTAGATTGGCTACGGAATTTAAGAATTGTTCTCAAATATAAGAAACTAGGATATGTCTTAGATAAACCACTTCCCGATCCCCCTGTTGCCGATGCATCTGATGAGGATCGAAAAGCTTACGAGAAGTTACTGGATGATAGTGAGCTAGCTAGTTGTATAATGCTAGCCTCTATGTCACCAGAACTGCAAAAGTAGTATAAGGCTATGGATGCTCATACCATAGTTTACCATAAAAGGGAATTATTTGATGAGCAAGCACAGTCTGAAAGGTTTGAGACCTCAAGGTTGCTTTTTCTCTCTAAGATGGCTGAGGGATCATCCCCAGTGCAGTATGCACTAAAGATATATGGATACATTGAGAGGTTAGCCAGTTTGGGTTTTGTAATAGATCATGAATTAAGTATAGACTTAATTCAGACTGGTTTGATCGATAATTATTCACAGTTTGTGCTTAACTATCGGATGAACCAAATATCCACAATGATACCTGAGCTGATTAATCTGCTCAAAACAGCTAAGCAAACTGTCAAGAAAGACAGTAAGGTTGTGATGCTGGTGGACTCTCTTTCTAGTCCTCGAAAGAAGAACCAAAAGAAAAAGAAGAAGTCCAAGAAGCCAGTGGGAGGTGTAGCCAAGAAGAAGATAAAGGAAACAATATGAAAAAGGAAAAGCTTCCAGTGCAACAAGGAAGGACATTGGAAGAGGAACTGCAAAGCTTATTTGGAGTCGTTGAAGCAGAAGAGGGCATTAGATGCCCCACCGTCTACTTCAGGTATATTATTTGTCATTAAGGTTAATACTATTTTTTATCATGACACTTGGGTATTAGATTCTAAATGTGGCTCACACATATGTATTGATATGCAGGGTCTTAGGGATGGTAGACAGCTCAAGAAGGGAGAGATGGACTTACGTGTGAGAAATGGAGCAAGCGTTGCTGCATTAGCCATAGGAACATAGGTTTTGTATCTTCCTAGTGGGTTAGAGCTAATTTTGGATGATTGCTATTATGTACCCATTGTGACAAAGAATATTATATCTATTTCATGTCTTAATAAAGCGAGATTTCATTTAACTTTTTCAAGCAATGGTTGTTCAATTAAGTTGAATAAAATGTTGTATAGTACTGCTACATTGTGCAATGACATTTACATATTAGATATGTGTAATCCAATTTTAAATATCAATGACAATAAAAGATAAAAATAAGATAACTTAAAATCATCTTACATGTGGCATTGTCATCTTAGCCATATAAGTGAGAAACACATGACTAAGCTACACAAGAGTGGTAGCTTAGGGTCATATTATTATGAATCATATGACACGTGTGAATTTTGCTTGTTAGGCAAGATGACTAAATCACCTTTTAAAGGAAAGGGTGAACGAGCGAATGGATTATTAGACCTAATACATTCTGATGTAAGTGGTCTGATGTCCATTCATGCTAGAGGAGATTTTATGTACTTCATTACCTTTATCGGTGATTATTCACGATACGGGTATGTGTATCTAATGAGATACAAGTCTAAAGCATTTGAAATGTTCAAACAATTTAGACATGAAGTAGAGAAATAGCTCGGTAGAAGTATCAAGACACTTCGATCAGATCAAGGTGGTGAATACTTAAACGAAGAGTTTCTAACTTATCTCATAGATAACGAGACTGTATCCCAATGGACTCCACCTTACACACCACAACATAATGGTGTAGCTGAAAGGAGAAACCGAACTTTATTGGACATGGTAAGGTCAATGATGGGTTTAGCAAATCTACGGAAATCTTTTTGGGGTTATATACTCGAGACTGCTGTTTATGTGACAAACATAGTCCTTTCAAAAGTAGTTGAAGTTACTCCATACTAGTTATGGACTAACAAAAAGCCCTATTTTTCTCATATGAAAGTCTGGGGTTGTTCATGCTTACATGAAGCAGATTCAATTAGACAAGCTTGAAGCGAAATCTGATAAATGTTTGTTTATAAATGT
>JAOQML010016020.1:0-11975 GCA_027568935.1 Erythroxylum urbanii | reverse complement strand
ATGAGATGTGTTGATTTACCACACACTTGGACCCGTTTCTCTGGTCCGACCCGTTCTCTGGAAACGGGATGTTACAGGAGATATAAAACTCCTATTTATTGGGATGAGGAAGGTGAAAAGAGACTTTTAGGACCTAAGTTGGTACAAGATACAGTTGACAAGATTAATTTGGTGAAGTAGAAACTCAAGGTAGCTTAAGATAGGATGAAGAGTTATACTGACACATATAGAAAGGAGATGGAATATGAAGTTGGAGATAAAGTATGTCTTCGAGCCTCACCATGGAAAGGAGTTTTAAGATTTGGTAAAAAGGGCAAGCTTAATCATAGATGTATAGGCCCTTATCAAATTATTGAAAGGATTGGACCTCTAGCCTATAAGTTATCCCTGCTGTCAAAATTATCCAAGATTCACAATGTTTTTCATGTATCAATGTTGAGGAGATACAGATAAGATCCTTCACACATCGTCCAACCTACAGAGGTTCAATTAAAGGAGGATTTGACATATGAAAAGCAACCAGTAGAGATCCTAGATTCAAAGGAAAAGGTCTTTAGAAACAAGATTATGAAGTTGGTTAAAGTCTTATGGAAGAATCATTTAAGAAAAGAGGCAATATGGGAACCTTTTGAAGCCATGAAGGGGAAGTATCCACACCTACTTGTGGACACAGGTAAGAATTTTAAGGACGAAATTCTATAAGGGAGAGAAATGTTGGACCCCACACAGTTGTGACATGAGAAGTCACAACTATGACTTCTCCTAGTTTGCACGGTTGTGACTTCTCTCACTTTGCCTAGAGAATTTTTATTAAATTATGTGTTTCCATGTATTAATGGAAATCTTAGAATTAAGTTAAGGATTTAGAAGGCATTAAATTAAATATAGAAGGGTAAGCTTGGAAAGACAAAAGTTTTCTTAAATTAATAAGAAAAAAAATGAGAAAGAGTGGAGAGTCATAGTAGAGAAGTAAGAAAGAGTAAGAAAGAGTGAAAGTCGTAGAAAAACCTACAAGAAACTAGAAAAAAGAGGAGCAGAAACTGAAACAGAAAAGAAGAAGAAGGAAAAAAAGAGAAAGGAGAAAGAAGAGGAAGGAAAAGGTTCAGCTAAGTTTTTAGGTATTCTCTATTTATGCTTCTTGCTTTGGTAGAAGAAGGAAAAGAAAATGAGTTTTTGTGTGCTGAATATGAAGGGAGAAAGAAGAGAAGAGAAAGAAGAGAACCAAGAAATCTATTTTCTTAGATTTTCAACTAGATATTAGTTCTTCTAACTAAGATAAATCATAAGTAGGTTAAATCTAAGCTTATTTTTGATATTAGAGCTTTAGGGATTTTCTATAGTATATTAATTGAATGAAAGTTTATTTGTTTGAAGGGAATCAAGAAAATCAAAGCCAAGAGCAAGAGGAAAGGTAAACATAAGGTAGAGTTATTTTTAATTAGGTGGGTAATATGTTTATAGTTATTATAATGATGGGCTAAATTCTTGTTTGCTTACATGCTTAAATTGTTTGACTTTGAATTATTATGATTGTTGAAAAATGCACTGTGATTTGTTATCTTGTTATATATTGAAAGATTTTACTACATTTTGTATAAAGGAAAAGAAGAAAAAGCACAAGAAGCATGAAAGTATGAATATGTGATGAATTTGAGTTAAGCATCCAAAATTTACTTGTGTGGGCAAGAGAGATACGGTTTCGTTCATCATATGCACGTTGACTTAGAGCCTTCTCTCGGTTGCCTGCTTGTGCCACATGAGCTCTAAGAAATGGACTCATTTCGTTTATGGTTAAACTCCTGTTTTGCCATTTCGTTCTATGGGATTCTCTCAAGCCATTATATATGTGCATTTTGCTTTGAATTGTTGATTATGTGATACGATTAAATGCCACGTTTTGATGATTGAAAAAATACATGATTTAATTTATATGATAACATGTTTGATTATAAGCTTAAACTGTAGATAATCTTATTGTTAGATTCAAATGTAATAAAAAAAATGTCTATGCTTGGTTGTATGTATGGTTCATCACCAATGCCTATCAAGGTATTATCCACTGAGCTTCACAGTTTACCCCATTATTTCCACTCCTCAGGTGCAGAACAAGCAGATCATTGAACCTTGCAAGCTTTGGCAAACTCCAAGAATATCTATCTTTTGTAACTAAGTTAGTTCAACTATTTTTGGTAGCTTTATAAACATATCAAGCATGAGCATTCATATATGTTTTGTATTACACTACTGATGTGGCTTATGATATGTAATTAACGCTATGTACAAACTCTGTTTTATTTGAGAAATGAAAGTAAGAGTTGAAGAATTTCTCTTTTGTACGTGTTCAAAATTATCTTTTGTGTTGAGTTGTTAATTGTGGTTGAGAATAAAATTGTGATTTGTTTGATGGCTTTTAGATTGATTTTCTTAAATAAATGGTTGTGTTGGGAGTCTGTTACAATAAGGGTTTTATATGTATGACTTATGCTTGTTGGATTCGGGTCTTTTGGTTTTGTGAAAATGTATAATAGGCAGTATAGAAAAAGGGGGATACAAATTGTGTCCTGACTTCCACAAATAAACTGTATTAATATTGTCAGAATTAGACAAAGTTGTCTTAAAAAAAGTTGTAGCTTATTCTCTTAGCTTTCCAACGACATAAATTTTGTAAATTTTGGACATCAGAATTGAGAGATATGAGATTTATAAGTATTTTTGTGCACCAAGGGTGCACGATCATGACCATCTCCTTGTTTAAATAAGTGATCGCAAGGTTACGTATGCTAAGTTTTAATATTTATAACCTTGGCAATTTCCACAAGCGCACGGGTAATTCATATAGGAGTTGGTATTGATCCCATGAGGAGGGAAGTCTAGTCCTAGAATCTAAGGTTGTACTAACTACAATAATTCAAAATAAATCAACTATTGCAGAAAATAAATAAATCAAAAAATTAATTTCAAGAATTAAATTGCAAAAATCTAAACAAGTAACAAATCACACAACCCAATCCAAACATCAATATAGAAATTACTAAGTGAGAGAAAAGGGATTTTTAATTTGAAATTAACGAAAATCTAACTAATTATGCAATTATTGAATTAATGGGTCCAGACAATCCTAGGGTAGATTACTCTCTCTTGAGTTATAATCCTTAACCCCAATTGATAATCCCTAATTTAAATTATAGAATTGTGATATCTCTATTCACAATTGGCCCAAAACCTAAATTAGTTCTAAAATTGTCTAATAACCTACCGAGAACCTATGCTCGATCTCTCGTTATATGATTCTACCAGTTTGATTTAATTCTCTAACTACTAAATTACTTAACTCTCATTAGCCTAATTTGATTATTTTCAGTCGGTTTACCCTCTTAGTTTATTACCGAATTATTACAAATAGATATTGAATCATAATTAAATCAATAAAAACACAATCAACCAAACTTTATTAATCTCAAGGATCAAAAACCCAAAGGTGAGTTTAGATATAAATCAACACCCGACAACAGTTAATCTCCATAATCATCCCAATTTCATACATCTATAAAATTGAAATAAAAATAGAAATACTGTTGGAATGGATTCGTGGAGGTAGTGTCTGTAGGAAACCATATGTTCTGGGAAGTACGTCGCCTCAAGCTTTGTCTCTATGACTCTCTTCCTTCGTCTCCTTCCTCAATCTCTCGATAACTCTCTAAGTTTTTTCAGAATGTAGCTGATGTGAATGCTCTCTTTTCAGACTCTCCAAGGATGCTGGCTCTGTCCCTTTTTAATGTATTTATACTTTGGACACCCTAGGTTTAAGTCGGGGTCAAAATGGTCTAAAAAATCTTATAAAACTCGAGTTTTTGCTTCAGCCCAACGTAGGCTATGATTATGGCCATGCCTGCCACGATCATGTCCAGCGTTTAAACCTTTCTGTCACGATCATGCACGTAGCTCTCTGTAATGATCATGGCTCAAAGTGCACGATCGTAGTTAAGGTCCTTTCAGCTCGCCTCTTTCTGTCTACCACGATTGTGGGCTATGTTTTTGGCCCAAAACTCTTTGCAACTTCTCCATTTTTTGCCGTTTACCCTAAAACACTAACAAACACTTCAAGGTACCTAAAAAATATGACAATTAAGCTCAAAGACTTATACTAACCCATAAAAACACTTAAACACTTAAACTAACACAATTAAACCATAAATACACACTCAACACTCAAATTCACACTAAATGCCTAACAATTACACCCTAAAAGGCAATGTAAATCACAGCTATCAACATCCTCACACTTAAATGTTTGCTTGTCCTTAAGTAAACAACACAAAAAAACACACACCACACAATATAATGCAAAAACGAGGCAATGGCTTTGACTTCATGAAATAAATTTAATCTTGAACACAATCTGATAGTTATATCTAACCATTAACAAGCAAAATTTATGTCTAAAGGCTTTGAACTAAATATACAAATTAATCGATATCTAAGTGTCAATTTATTTACCCTTTTAAATTGTACACATACATTAAGAATTCTTTGGTTCTACGGACTCTGTAACTGTTCCTATGTTCATTTTCATGAAAATTCAAGCTATTACAAGTCCGGTAGGTTTTTATTACAAACACACTTTTCTTTTAATTTCTAAACATGAACTTAGTCTTTTACTCAAAGGCAAACATTGGTGATGAATGTCGATTCAATTACTTGACTAAGTCCTTTTATTAGACAACTTGGTTGAAACGTCATTATAGCCTTTTAACGCGAAGGCACACATTTGTGATGCTTGTCGATCCGGTTACTTAGCTATTATTATGTTTTCAACTAGCTACTAGCTCTATTCATAACTCGAAGATTAGGGGAATAGTGATTTATTAACAAAATATACACTTTTTTTGCCTACCTTGTTGTTTTTAGCTATTCGTTTTCATTAAAAATACTAGTTAAGCTACTTAAGTTAAAGGGCCTTAAATTATGAATGAATGTGACAACTTAGAGAGTGCTAAATTTATACTAAGTCCTAATTAAGTTGTATATTTATCCAAAGAACCCTAATTCACTAATTTTGTAAGCTAATGATCATTTATAACCTACTATAGTATGTTCAAAATTAAATGAATTTCACTTCATCTAAGCCATTGACACATTCAAACAATTCACATAAGGCAACCTAATAACTATCATACAATATGTAAAATCACATACATAAGCAAAACACAAAATCCCTCCGCACACTTAAACAACACATTGTCCTCAATGTGAGAAGGAAGCATACATCACAAAAGTTAAGAAAAGATAAAACAGAAATTATAGTGATAAAAAAACTAAATATAAAAACAAAATAAAACTGAAGGTTAATTTGGAAAAGAAAAATTGGGTTAGGTATAAATCCTAAGGAGACGGAGGTGGTGATGATGTTACCCTGAGAATTCGCATAAGTCGCTAACTAGTTATTGAAAATAAATCTAATTACAATTACATTGTCACACAATTGCTAAATCTGCTAGTTTATGGTCCTTAGCTTGACCATGCATCTAGGAAGCGTTGTTAATTATTTAAAGACAAGGAAATTACTTCCTTATCTTTAGGAATTGCTCCACCAAAATAACGGTTGCACTGATGCCCATTGACTTTAAAAGTCTCCTTGTTAGCATTTTCTAATTTGAGAGCTCCATGATCAAAAACTTGAATGACTGTAAATGGTCCACTCCATCTAGATTTCAACTTCCTTGGAAATAGCCTCAATATTGAATTGTATAGCAAAATAGTGCCTCCTACTTTGAAATCCTTTTGTTTGAGACTAGCATCGTGCCATTTCTTCACCTTTTCCTTGTAGATTTTGGCATTTTTGTAAGCGTTAAAACGAAACTCTTCAAGTTCATCTAGTTGTAGAAGTCTCTTTTTGCCAGCTTGTTCCTAATCAAAATTTAATGCTTTAATCCCCCAATATGCTTGATGTTCTAATTCGATTGGCAAATGACATGCTTTCCTATAAGCGAGCTTATATGGAGTTGTTTCAATGGGTGTTTTAAAGGCTATCCTATAGGCCCATAAGGCATCATTTAGCTTTGCTGCCCAATCCTTTCAGGAGTTGTTCACTGTCTTTTCTAGAATTCGTTTCAGTTCTCGGTTAACAACTTCAACTTGGCCACTAGTCTATGGATGGTAAGGTGTAGCAACTTGGTGGTGCATTCCATATCTTTTTAAGAGGGCATCGAAAGTTCTGTTGCAAAAATGTGTGCCTCCATCATTTATTATCGTACGTGGCACTCCAAACTAGTTAAATAGCCATTTGATGAATTTCTGCATTACCTTCTCATCATTGGATGGAGATTCCACCTCTTCAGCCCAACATGAAACATAATCAACCCCCACTAGAATATACATATTCCCCATTAAAGATCGAAACGGTCCCACAGAATTGATGCTCCATATATCAAAGACTTTTACTTCTTGAATGTTGGATAAAGGCATTTCATCCCTCTTGGAAATGTTACCTATTCTCTAGCATCGATCACATTATGCCATGTAGGTCTGCGCATCCTTAAACAGCTATGGCTAATAAAATCCACTCTCAAGTATTCAGGCTGCTGTTTTGTTAGCTCCATAATGCCCATACTGACCTTCATGACTTTGCTTTAGGATGTCTAACATTTCTTCATCTGGAACATAATGTCACATTAACCCGTCTGCACAAAATCTATATAGGGTTAGCTCATCCTATATATATCGGTTACAATCATAAAAGAACTTCGTCCTTTTTTGGTAAGAAAGATCTGATGTAAGCAACATAATTGGCAATATCTGCAAACCATGGTGTAGTTAAGCTCTCGAGTAACATTAGAGTTTCATCAGGGAAATTTTCATTAATGTCATTACTTTGCTCTCATTCCCCTCAGTCAAGTCTGGATAAGTGGTCAGTGACCATAATTTTTGCTCCCTTTTTATTTCTCACTTCTATATCAAATTCTTGCAGAAGTAACACCTATTAAATGAGCCTTGGTTTAGCGTCTTTCTTATTGAAAAGGTATTTTAGTGTTGTACGGTTAGTGAATACAATTACCTTTGAACCCAAAAGATATTGTCGAAACTTATCATATACGTACATTACTACGAGTAGTTCCTTCTCTATGGTGGTATAATTCAATTATGGTCATGCAAGAGTCTTACTGGCATAGTAGATCGCATGAAGCTTGTTATCTCTCCTTTGGTCCAAAACGCACCCTATGGCCTGGTCACTTACATCACACATCACTTCAAATAAAAGTGTCTAGTTTGGTGGTAATAAAATTGGTGCTGATATTAATGCCTCCTTTAAAGTGTTGAACGCAGATATATACTTATTATTAAACATGAAAGATGTCTTTGACTAAAAGGTTTGTCAAAGGTCTTGCAATTTGCAAAAAATCTTTGATGAATCGATGGTAGAATCCTGTATGGCCTAAGAATCCTTACACACCTTTTATATTGCTTAGTGGTGGGAGCTTCTCTATTACCTCTATCTTCGCTCTGTCAAATCTGAATCCTTAATGTGAGATTTTATGTCCTAACACTATCCCTTCTTGTATCATAAAGTGACATCTCTCCTAATTTAACACCAAATATGATTCTTCACATCTTTAAAGCACTCTATCCAAATTAATTAAACATATGTCAAAAGAGTCCCTAAAGATTAAAAAATCATCCATGAATAACTCCATTTTGTCTTCTATCATGTCAGCAAAGAACGACATCATACATCTCTGAAAAGTAGTTAGAGTGTTGCAAAGTCTGAAGGGCATCTATCTTCTGTACACGAAGGTGTTGTAGGGGCAAGTGAATGCGGCTTTCTCTTGATCATCATGGTAGATGAAAATTTGATTATAGCTTGAGTATCCATCTAAGAAGCAATAGTATGAATGGCCAGCTACCTTTTCTATCATCTGGTCTATACATGGGAGAGGGAAGTAATCTTTCTTAGTCACTGAGTTGAGTTTACAATAATTTATATATACTGTCCATCCTGTCACTGTTCTTGTTGAAATTACTTCTCCATTATCACTTTCTATCACTATCATTTCTCTTTTTTTAGGTACACATTGTACTGGGCTGACCCATTCACTATTAGAGATGGGATAAATTATCCCTGCATTTAAAAGTTTTATGATTTGTTTCTTAACCACCTCCTTCATGTTGGGATTTAATCTCCGTTGAAGCTCCCTCATCGTTTTACATCATTCCTCTAAGTTTATTCGATGTACGAAGGCATTCGAGCTTATTCCTCAAATGTCAGTAATTTGCCATCCGATGGCCTTCATTCGCTTATTAACAACTTCCACTACCTTACTTTCTTGTTTTTCATTTAATTGGTTAGAAATTATTATTGGTAGTATTTGACCTCCACCAAGAAAGGTATACCTGAGGTGTGTAGGTAAAGACTTAAGCTCTAATGTCAGAGGTTTCTCTGAAGATGGTGGAGTGGGTGCTTTAGTCCGAACTAATTTGTCTTATTGCACGTGAACATCTGCTTCCTCCATCTCAACATCTCCTTTAGATTCAAGATCCTGATCTTCATTGTCAATCTCTGCTTCCAAAGACTACACTTCTGCTATGCAACTCTTAATGCGTTCTTGCAAGTTTTGATCCATAATGTCAACTTTCATGCATGCACTGCTCATTATTGGGTTCTTTAAAGTCTTATTCATACTGAATTCAACCTAATCTTTGCCCATATAAAGTTTCAATTTCCCTTCATAAACATCAATTCTAGCTTTCCCTATGATCATAAAGGTCATCCTAAGATCACTAAGTAGTTCTTATCTTCTTCAAAGTCCAGAACCATAAAATCTACTAGAATAATGAACTTATCCACTCGCATCAATACGTCTTCCACTATTCTAAATGACCTTTTAATGGATTGATAAACTAATTGAATTAACATTGATGATGGATTGACTTCTCCCAATCCCAACTTCCTAAATATCGATAGTGGCATAAGGATGATGTTTGCTCCCAAATCACACAAACACTTTGTAAATTCAAATTCACCAACCACACAGGGTATTATAAAACTCCTTGGATCTTTCAACTTAGAAGGCATTTTACTGGTAACTATTGAGCTGCAAGTGCCAGTTAAAGTTACCGTCTGATTATCTTCCCAAGTGCACTTCTTCGATAGTGTGTCCTTTAGAAATTTTACATATTTAGGCATATGTTCTAATGCCTTAACAAAGGAAAAATTATGTAGCGTCCTTAACTTCTCAATGAACTTTGTAAATTTTTCATCCAACTTCTTTTGTAGTCGTTGAGGAAAAGGAACCTTGGGTTGATACGGTGGAGGTGCAACATAAGGAGGGTATTCGCTCATGTCCACTTCTTTCTCCTTTTCTTGATTTTTCTTAATTAGCTGGATGACCTCCTCCACTGCCTTTGTGGGTGGTTCAAATTCCTTCCCACTTCAAAGTGTAACAGCTTTTAGTTGTTCCCTTGATTTTGTTCCTAAAATACTAGGAGTATTTCCCAAATTTCGCATAAAAAAGGCATTGAACAATTGATTCACTTGTGCTTCTAGATTATGAATTGAGGCAACATGGCTCTTAGTGACTTGCTCAAATTTATCTTCCAGCTTCTTTTGTGCATTGTCTAAAGTTCCAAGCTTATCTAAAATTCTATCCAACTTCGATTCCATTGAGCTTACTTTATCTAGCTGGAATCCCAATTACCCCTGAAGCCTAAATTGTCTACTAGTGTTGTTCGACCAGGAGAAGTTCGTGTGATTCTTTCATCTGGGCTGTTAGAATAGGGATTGTTACTGTCCCCTCCTTGGCCATATTATGCCCCATATAGTTTACTTGCTCCTGATTGTCTTCTTTCAATAAATAACTTTCCATAGTGTCATGGTTTAATTATCAACAAAGCTCACATTTCAACTGTGTGGCCTTTACCTGAGCTGAGGATGATGCCTTCATGCTGTTTAGTTGTCACGTGAAATTATTGATCTTTGCTTACATCTTCGTTATCTGATCGACTTTGAAAATTCCCTTTTGCTCCCTAAAAGAAGCAAGTTGCCTTCCTCGCTCACTCGTACATAAATAGCTATTCCTTGCCATCTTCTTAATTAGCTCCTTTGCTTCATCAACAGTTTTCCATATTAAGGATCCTTCTGATGTTGTGTCTATGGTGCCTCTCATTGGTGTCACTCCATTGTAAAAGGTTTACAAAAGGAATTCCTTGGGTAGGTTGTTATGTGGACACTTCCTTTGCAGGTTTTTATATCTTTCCCATGCTTTATATATTAACTCCCCGTCAGCTTGTTGGAACTTAGTGATTTACTTTATAATCTTTGTTGTCTTGGTCAATGGGAAGTACTTATCCAAGAACACACACACAGGCTGATCCCATGTTGTGATATTAACTGGGCTCATTGAATGATACTAAGCCTTCGCTCTATCTCTAAATGTGAAAGGAAACAACCTAATTCTAACCTTATCCTCCGACATCTGATGGTACTAGAAAGTATTACAGATCTCAAGGAAGTTCACAATATGCGCATTTGGATCCTTATTCACCAATCCATAAAATTGTACATTCTGCTGAAGCATATTCAGGAGGGCTGGCTTAATCTCAAATGAGGCTATTTGAACAAGCAGCCTAGCCACTCCTAAGTTCGATGGGCGGGTGTTCTGGGGCTGTTACATCTTCTGATGGGAATAAAACGTTCCTGTGAACTTGTTGTACACCTCTTCCCACATAGTCAATGAACTAGCTGGAAGGGTCATCAGCCATACCTTGGCCCGATCCTTCAATATGTATGGGAAGCACCACATCTTGAGTTGATCTTCATTTAGGGCATCCAATGGAAATGTCTGGAAAAGTGGTATAGAATTCTCGAATGAAGTTTAAAGGTCTTCATTAGGAACCCTATAGAAAGATGGCAGCATGTTATAGTGGTTACTCTTCAACTTATAGTTTCTAGCTACATCTCCCAGACTAATGTATGAAATAGTAGTACCAATTACCGATCTGGCATACTACTTCATTACTGGCTGCCTTTTACCCATCTTTTGATCTTTTGGATTGAATTCCTCGAGATTGTCTTCAAAGTCCCCTGGAAGTTCTTTTATCCGATGTACGTTGTCAATAAAGGGAGAAAGTTCACCTTCCGGGGACCTCCTTCCTTACATAAACCGAATAAAAACAAGAGTGAATTAATAAGAAAATTACTAAAACAACTCAATAAAATAACACGACAAAAATGTATGAATAAACAGACAAAACAATTGACGAAATAATAAAAATCACTTTAGCAAATAAAAACAATTAAAATTAATTCAAGTTCAAAAAGTTAAACACCTCCCTAGCAACAGCACCAAAAACTTGTTTTGCCTAAAAAGTTCTAAAAAAACCTAGGCTATCCTATCGCAAGTATACGAGATAGTTGTAGTTGATAACCTAGGGTCGTCTCCTATGGAGGTGAAATTGGTCAACTTAAATTAAGTTTGAATAAAAAATAAAAATAAAAACAATGCATTCCTAAACATTCTATCCCGATTTTGAGTGAAAGCTTTTAAGGAAAATTACGTAATTAAATTGAAAAGTAAACATAATCAATTGGGAACAGAGACAAATAGATTAATCGAAGTGAAAAAACTCTTAAGAATTAATTTCACTAATTTAATCTCCTATGCATGATTAAGGGAAAATGATTGGTTTGTTGTCTTACTAAAATTAATAGTTAGGCTGTAAATCGATTCGAATAATAAAGTAGTCTAACTTTCATATTCAACAAGTTACTATCTGAATTAATAATGATAACTCAACTACCAATTACTACTTAATTTAATATATTTTTCGTTCTTAACCTAAGTGTCCATAGTTTCACGATCCGTATTAAACTTCATCTCTTGAATCTCCATTTAACACTAAAATTGTTAGGCCCCGACCCGGAGACCGGATCCCAACTGTTGGATCCCGTACCGGAGTCCAACTCTTGAATCGTAGAACAT
>JAOQML010015881.1:0-11983 GCA_027568935.1 Erythroxylum urbanii | reverse complement strand
AATACTAAAACTTTAATTTTTCTTGATAAGAACTTCTCTGACTTGTTAAAAGAATATCACTAACAAAAATGTTATGAATTAAATCGCAAATAACTTTTATGTACTTGTTTAAGAACAAAATAGAATAAGACGAGAGATAGAGAGTAGACACAACAATTTTATACTGGTTCACCCCAAACTGTTAGCTACGTCCAGTCCTCAGATTCCTTCTGAGTATTCACTATATTTCAACAAATGTACAAGTATTCTTTCTTTTTTCTTGAGCCTCTTCAGGTCTCGTACACCAAGTATTCTTTTTCAGCTATCTTAGCCTCTCCAGACTCTCAGCCTTTTCTTTCTCTCACTAGAAAGATATCGTGAGCTATTGTTATAGTAGTTTTGCTCTTCCAGTATCGCTCTACAGGATTTTTAAGTAAATACTTGAACGCTAAAAAATTATAGAATCAAAGATCTCTCTAAAAATTATTTAGTCTTCGACTACGACTCGTATTTATATTCTAAGTCTTCAACTGCTCCTTTGAATCTTGATAACTGTTTCTTGAGTCTTGATAACTGCTTTTTGATTCTTGAAAACTGCTATTTAATTGAGTTCTGTAACTAATTCTAACTAACTAACTAACTGCTTGACGTACTCGCTTACCTTCTGCTTTGTATCGTCTGTGTTTTCTTCTCTGTCTTTACTTCTTCTGTGTCTCTACTTCTTCTGTCTTCTACTTCTTCTGTCTTTTGCTTCCTCTATCTTCTACTTCTTCTGTCCTTTGCTTCTTCTGTGTTTTACTTCTTTTGTGTTTTACTTCTTCTGTCTTCTACTTCTTCTATCTTTTGTTTCTTCTGTGTTTTACTTTTTTTTTCTTCTACTTCTTCTGTCTTTTGCTTATTCTGTGTTTTACTTCTTCTGTGTTTCACTTCTTCTGTGTTTTACTTCTTCTGTGTTTTCACTTCTTCTGTCTTTTACTTCTTCTGTCTTGTGATTCTTCTATGTTTTACTTCTTTTGTGTTTTTGCTTCTTCTATCTTTTACTTCTTCTGTGTTTCGCTTCTTCTGTCTTCTTCTTCTTCTTCTTCTGTTTTTCGCTTCTTTTGTGTTTTACTTCTTCTATCTTCTACTTCTTCTGTCTTTTGCTTCTTCTGTTTTTTATTTCTTCTGTATCTCTACTTCTTCTGTGTTTCGCTTCTTCTGTCTTTTGCTTCCTCTATCTTCTACTTCTTCTGTATTTTATACTTCTGCACACTTAACACACTCATCAAACTAGTTCATTTATTTCTAACATTATTATTATTTGATTGTCATCAAAATTAATTATTGCAAAGTCCTCTTGACTTAGCATCCATAATATAAGAATGTCTCATGAGATGAAGTTGAAGGTAGTTGTCTGATTTCTAGAGGGTGATGCTAGAGTCTGGTGGGAAAATGTTTGAGGACGCTATTGTAATCAGATTTCCTGGGTGGATTTTAACAAGGAATTAAACGAACATTACCAAATTTGATAGAGATCACAAGAAGGTTGCCTTCTTTGCAATAACATATGGGAATAGGTCAGTGCACGAGTTTGAGACAGAGTTGGAGAGCTTACCACCTATGTTTCCAAATATGTGGCAGATGAAGAAAATTTATGTGTTTGGTTTGAAAGTGGATTGCATTTGGTGATCTAGGAAAGTATGACGGTTACCCCCACCACCATATTCAATGAGATGGTACAGTTGGCCAAGAGTGCCAAGAGTTTGATGAAAGAGCGCTGGAGACAGTGTAAGGAAGGGAGGAAGTCCCTCTAGTCAATAGCCTAAGAGGAGTTAGAGTAGTTTAGCTCTGGGTAGTACTGGAAGCGCTGCATCATTAGCTGTCAGTTTACGATCAACATAATCAGGAAGTCAAAGCACAGCATCTACTACCAGCTCCGTTTCTCGAGCTCGACCATCTCGGTTCAAAAAATGTAGAAAATGTAGAAGGTTACATTCAAGTAAGTGTACGGGGCTAAGAAAGTGTTTTTAGTGTAAGAAGACAAGGCACTTGAGGAGAGATTATCTATAGTTGGCTTGGATTTCAACTCGATAGGGAGATAGCTCGATGTAACCAGTGAGACACTGAGGAGAGACTGCCAGGGTAGGTGTTTATTCTTCTAGATCCACACAGAGGACTGGTGTGGGCAGTAGTATACCTCCGATAGGTCAGCAGCATTCTTTACGAGTTCAAGCATGAGTTTATGCAATGATGGAGGAGGACTTTCGAGCCAATCTAGACACAACTATAGGTATTTTCAGGATGAACATTTTTATGTTGTTGTATTGTTATATTGTGATGCATGTTTCGTGTAGTACCTGTAAATTTGTAAAAAGTATGATCTACTAACACATAGTATTATAATGTGTTATATGTGTTCTCAGTAAAGATGCTAAAGTTTTGATTGACACTGGCAAGCAAAGGTCTTTTATTAGTGTGACCTTCACCGAGGGCATTAGTCGTGCCCTAAAGCTGTTAGATCCCCCTCTCACTATAGTCACTCCTCTTGGAGAGCAAGTGGCTTATGATGAAGCATGTATGGCTTGTGAAATAAAGGTAGGTGATGTTATATTAGAGGAAGATTTTATTCCCCTCGATCTCTAAGATTTCGAGGTGATATTGTTGATTGAATTTGTAAAATAGTTCATTAGTTTTACGTTCAAAAATCTCAAGTATACAGGTAGTAACTAGTAGTTAAAAAGTAGATATCGATCCTAAAGGGATTGATGCCTAGAGACCACTTAATGCAGATTATACTTTGTTGAAGAAATGAAACTGTTTACTGAAAATAAACTAGAAAATTAAATCCAAATTAAATGACTAACATGATCAATAGATAATACCAAAATGCAGAAAATTGGAGTTTAAGGTTTTAACCAACTAGAGATCAGTTTCTCCCTATCTTGTCTCCTTTCTATTTTATTAACTGAATTGTGTATCACCTAAGATGTCTAATTATATTAATTACCCTCTCTTAAGGTGTACTTAATTGTCCCTGATTAAAAAAAATGAAGTTGATTAAGCAATCTCTCAATCTACTAAATCACTCCACCAATTTAACTAGTTACTAAGTTATCCTATGGGTGATCAATTAAATTAGCCAAGATCTCCCTTTCAACTAATCAATTAACCTGATGAATATAAGTTTATAGGTTACTAACTCTCGTTGTACAATCCTACATAAATCACCTTACTCAATCTCTCGATCTATTGCAAGATATAAATATAATCAACATTCATCAAAGGCATCTTTCATTTAAATCAATAAAATAGGAGTTTAAAAATAGTTCAAAAGTAATCCATAAAAACAAATCAGCCACTCATGGTTTCTAGAACATCACCAACATTCAAATTTTCCATCTTATAATGACTAAAAGAGATAAAAAGGATAGAAAATTGAATAAAGAAAACTCCTTCTCTTTTCTTGTGTTGATGTATTATTTTCCCAATTGTGATTTACGATCCTCGAATCTCCACCTTCCTTAAGACTTAAAACTTAGATTTTTCACATAAAGAGGCTCTTCTCTATAAAGGGTTTTCATCCTCCTTCTTCCATAGGAGTTTAATATCTTATATAGTCCAGAAAACCTAAAATTTATCAAACCCTGTATATGTTCTCAGATTAAACTTCCCATTATCGTAGGAATTGGAATGATTCCCACGATCGTGGGATCTTGTAACAGAATGCTTCCCCTTCTCTTCTCCTCTTTGGTCTCTAGCTCAATCTACAAGTTCCTCAATCTTCATTCCTATATAAAAAAGATCAATTATTTTCCTAAATTAACATCAAACATAAAATAACAATAATGAAAATCAAACTAAACAAAAACATACAAAATGAATCCTAAAATACAACAATAATAAACTATTATGCAAGAAACACCTACCAAATACTTAGAAAAACATATACTAATGCACAATTATCAATTTCCCCATACTTAAATCTTTGCTTGTCCTCAAGCAAAATAAATATAACCAATCAATTTCATCATTTCATCTTTACAAAGATCAAAGCATACAATCCTTTAAATTTTAGCTAGCTCAAATATCAAATTACTATACATATCATGACTAATTTTGCCTTAATATACCTATGTAAACTTAATAATTGGCACCATCACTCAAAGCTAAGTATAGATGCAAAATGTATCTTCCTCACGGTTTCACTCATTTCTCTCAAGTTTTTGATGGTTAGTGTTTTACTCAAACTTCCTATAGGAAATAACACAACCATAGGCTTGCTAATAAACTAATCCTCCTCTATAATGATTGGATGCATAAATAGATCAAAAAGACTTGTTTCAAGTTGTAATGTGGTAGGGGTTAAGGTGGCTAAAGAGGGTAAAGGGTTTAACACAAGAATTCATAAAGTAGAAAATGGGTAAAAGGGATAACAACACATAATTTTGAGATACATAAGTGTAAATATGCTAATACTCTGCACTTATTTATGCTACTTAAGTGTTCTTGCTTTTTCTTTTCAGTTTTTTCTTTTTCTTAATACATCGAAGAAACTATGTATAAAATAGCAATTAGATACCATGTGATTCAAAAGCAGAAGTATCCTTAAATCATCTCAGTAAAAATTTTCACAACGATCCCAACTAATGTATTACTTAACACTTTACTAAGCTTGTGAATGGGATTTCAAGTTTTAAAATTTTTTGGTATTTTCAAGAAACAAAATGGTTAAGGCTCAACGGGGGTAGTAAGGGATAAATAAAAGGGTAGGTTATTTAAGCCAAAGGATAACACAAAAGAGACTTAATCATCTTTATTAAGCGTGCATCTAATAGACTCAAAAAGATTCAAAGTAAGTTATGAAGATAATAACTTAAGGAAGCATCTCACAACAAAAAAATAGAATGACTAAGGATGAAGTCGTATAAGCTCAAATGAAAATTCATTATGCATCTCTACACTACCTCATTACTCAAATGTGAAATTATGAGTAAGCTTATGTAACCAACTACTTTTCATCAATCAACATGATTCATTTTCTACTCAAATAGCCTGATCGGAGTTCAAGCATGCATTCAATCTGATTCCAACTAGCAAGACAGAATCTCATGGCAATACTAATCTAAATGATTCAAGTGTGGCTCTATTGTTTAACATAAAACAACATGATATGCCTAAACAAGCATCCTATTTAACATAATGCAAAAAGTGATTAACATGATACAATTGACAACGCAAGTGTCACCTCCCCATACTTAAAGAACACATTGTCCTCAATGTGACAAGGCCATCGTATAATAAAGAAAATGACATCAAACCACACAAAAATGACAACAAACTAAACAAAAGACAACAAACTAAACAAAAGAAATCAAACCAAATAAAAGACATAAAACCAAACAAAAGACATGAAACCAAACAAAAGAAATCAAACCAAACAAAAGAAATGAAACAATTTAAAATTATAGGGTAAGAAAAGCTTATGGAGATTGTGGTGGAGATGGAATTGGCGAAGGAGCTTCAAAATTATTCCTCTAAAAGAACCTGAGGAATTTCTTCTTCAAGTACCGCTGCTCTTTGTGGACTTGCCTTTTCTTACTATCGAGTTCGTTAATTTATGATGTCATTTGTTGCTGATTAGAGGCCATCTAGTTGAGGATTTGTTGAAATATGTCGACCTCTACTGGTGTAGTTGATTCCTCTTCCACTGCTTCTTCTTCTGGCTTTAAGACCGTTTGGGTTATGGATGGTCGGAAAGTGGCTATATCTTTACCATTCCTATTCTTCACTATAGTACGCATCTGAGGATTTCAGAGTTCCATAAAATGAAGCTCCAAAATTTCAGAGCGCCTGAAATAAGATATGTCAAACATATCTTATTGAGTTATACGCATAGTATCCATATTATAGTTGTAAAACAAAGCCAAAGCAGTAACAACGTAAGACATGCCAAAATAAGAGCTCTTCTTTTTCATAACACTCACTATCAATCAAAAAATCCTATAAGGTGTATTTTTTTATTTTTCAATCCATGCACCAAAGGAAGAAAAGTTCTTTGGCTGAACATTTATTACTTTCAGTTTTATTAAAAACCATTAAGCACATAAATTTATGCAAAAGTAAATGCTCGGCACTTCGGATTAAAGTATTTGGTACATTTTGAGAGTCAAAACTAGGTTCACTTATTATAGTTTTCCAATAATTATCAACATCAAATTCATTATGATCATCTAAATTTTTTGTATTTGATAAATTAAAACATAAAGAAATGACATGATAATCCAGTTCATGAACATCACCTGCTAACCTAAACCAGAATACATCCATTTTAGGATTATAGCGTACTATAGTGAAAAACTCTATATTCATCATAGGGTAAATAGGCACATCACAACGAATGAATATATTCCAACCTATGTTTGCAACTAGTCGCTCCACATTTCAGCTCATTCCTATGGCTTCTAATAATTCAAAATCAAAGTATCAAGGAGTGATTAATTCCTTATCTCTAAGGTCTTGAAAATGCATACCTTCTTCCTCCAAATAAATAGGGAATAGGGCATGAAAGTTACCACCAAATTGGGTTTACCTTTAGTAGAGACTTGAAGAGGCAATTCATCGATCGATTTTCAAGCTGCTATCTTCTTTGGAGCTATTGGAAGATTAAAACTTGCAAAAATAAGAGAAAGAGAGATGCATTCATTTTTTAGAGAGAGAGAGAGGAAAAATCTTACCTAAGTCCTTGTATTTTGGAATGATTAATGCACGATAAGAGTAAAGGATTGAAAGATTTATGAAAAGAGATGAAGAAAATACCAAAAATCTAGTGTAAGATGAAGGATTTTAGAGAATGGGAGACTGGGTTTTCGTAGGTTAGAGAGAAAAGTTGGGAAAACTTGAAGAATGAATGAAAGAAGAAAAGGGGAGGGAAATTTAAAATTTCCCTTAGATGGGATTCTCACGATCATGGGAATACCTCTTATTGCTATGATCATGGGTTATCTCTCTATAAACTTTCTGGAGAGATATCCTACGGTCATGGGAATCACACCAATTCCCAAGACCATGATTCCCACGATCATGGGATTACTCTCCAGAAACTTTTTGGAGAGATTTCTCACGGTCGTAGGAAACTTACCAATTCCCACAATCATGGGTTGTTATAATTTCCTTACTTCTAAGAATTCTTCTAAGCTTAGCATGCATTCTTAACGATCCCATAACTTACAAACACATCAAAATAATGTTATCAACAAAAAAATTAAAGAGAAAACAAGTTGAAATTTAAACAAACTCCAAATAAACATCTATCAAACTCAAACCAAACCTAATCATAACTGAATAAATCAAATAAACAAATTTAAAAAGACAATCAAAAGAAAATAGAATTCTATAGGTTGCCTCCCATTAGTGCTTCTTTTAACATCAGCAGCTCGACATTCTACGCGTACTTAAGGTGATTCAAATGAATGGTATTGTGGCAATGCAAAAGTTGATCTCAAACTCTGTACATGAGCTATCCTGGTATGGATTCCACCTTCCTTATGGTTTTCCTTCCTTCTCCTTCTCCTATGCAATCATTTCCTTTCTGAATGCGTTCCCAAGATCCTCAATATCTTCCCATTCTCCTCGGGGTTTAAGTTCCTTGATATTTGATTACAGTTTACGTGTGCTAAAGTTTTACTATTTTAACCTCGATAATACCGCAAGTGCACGGGTCATTCGCATAGTACCTAAGGTATCGATCCCATGAGGACAATTAATCTAGTCCTAAAATCTAAAGTCAAATTAATTCGTAACAATCTTAAATAAACAATAATAGCATAAAATTATTCAATTAAACAAGAAATTATGAGAATTAAATTTTGAAAATAATAATCAAATTAAATAGCAAATCACACAATCAAATCAAGAATTAACCTAGGAACTACCAATTGAGAGATAGGGGGTTTTAATATGAAATTAATGAAAATCAATCAATTATGCAATTATTGAATTATTGGGTCTTGACAGTTCTAGGGTAGATTACTCTCTCTCAAGTTACAATCTTTAATCCCTAATTTAAATTATGAAATTGTGATCTCTCGACTCACAATTAACCTAAAACCTATATTAGTTCTAAAATTGTCTATAATACATACCGAAAACCTATGCTCGATCTCTCGTTACACAATTTTACCAATTTGATTCAATTCTTATCTATCAAAATACCTATCTCTCGTTAGCCCAACTTGATGATATTCACTTGGCTCACCCTCTTAGTTTATTGCCAAATTACTAAGAATAGATATTGAATCACAAATAACTCAAATAAAACACAATAAACCAAACTTTATTAATCTCAAGAATCAAAATCCCGAAGGTGAGTTTATATAAAAATTGACATTCAACAAAACCTATTCTCGATAATTATCTCAATTCATACATCAATAAAACTAAAATAAATTCGAAAATACACTCAGAACGGATCGATGGAGGCAGCAACTGCGAGAAACAACTTATTCCGAGAAGTACTTCACGTCATGCTTTAACTTCGTGTCTCTTTTCCTTTGTCTCATTCCTTAATGATGTATTTATGCTTTGGAAGCCCTAGGGTTGATTAAGGGTAGAAGGTCTGAAAAATCTCGTAAAATTTGAGTTTCTGTATCAACCCAACGTAGGCCATGATCGTGGCCAGCGCCTAACCCTCTCTATCACAATCGTGGCCCAAAGTGCAAGATTGTGGTCAGGGTCTTATTAGCTCTTCTCTTTCTGTCACGATCGTGGCCTGTTGTGTCATGATCGTGGGCCGTGTTTTTGGCTCTAAACTTCTCCGTTCCTCACCATTTACCCTAAAAGACTATCAAAAACATCAAGGTACTTCAAAAATATGACATTTAAGCTCAAAAACTCTTACTAACTCATAAAAACACTTAAACATATAAACTAACACAATTAAAACCTAAATTCGCACTAAACACTCAAATTAACACTAAATACTTAACAAATTAAACCCTAAAACATAATGCAAATCACAACTATCGACATCCCCACACTTAGACATTTGCTTGTCCTCAAGCAAACAAAACAACAAACACACAACACACATTGCAATAATGAGGCAATGGCTTTGACTTTATGAAATAAATTTAATCTTAAACACAATCGTATAAGTTATATCTAATCATTAACATGCAAACTCTATGTTTAAGGGCTTTGAACTAAATATACAGTTTAATCGAGATCTAAATGTTAATTTATTTATCCTTTTCAATTGTACACATACATTAATAATTCTTTGGTCCTTCAGACTCTGTAACTATTCCTACGTATATTGTCATGAAAAGTCAAGCTTATTACAAGTCCGATAGGTTTTATTAAGGAAATATAATTTTTTTATTCTTAAACATAGGCTTAATCTTTTTATGCAGAGGCAAACATTGGTAATGAATGTCGATCCAGTTACTCAACTAGGTCATCTTTGTATTAAACCGCTTGGTTAACACGTCATTATAGCTTTTTGGCACGCAGGCACACATTTGTGACGCGTGTCAATTCAGTTACTTAACTATTTCACGTTTTCAACTAGCTACTAGCTTTATTCATAACCCGAAGGCCAGTAGAATAATGATTTATTTAACAAAAACATTTTTTTGGTATTACCAAACTTATTGTTTAAGTTACTCATTTCCATGAAAAATACTAGTTAAGCTACTTAAATTAAAAGGCCTTAAATTATGAATGAATGTGACAACCTATAGGGTGCTAAATTTATACTAAATCCTAATTAAGCTGTATATTTATCTAAAGACTCGTAATTCACAAATTTTGCAAGCTAATGATTATTTACAACCTAATAGACTATGTTGAAAATTAAATAAATTTCACTCCATCTAAGTCATTGACACATTCATACAGTTCACAAAATGTAACATAAACAAACTGTCATACAATATGCTAAATACACACTCAAGGTAAAAACACACAACCCTCCCCATACTTGAACAACACATTGTCCTCAATGTGAGTAGGGTACATAAACACATTAGGGGAAATAAACACAATATACCAAAAACATACAAATAAAATACTAACAAAAATAAAAATAAAAGGGTTAGAACCTAAAACTATTTATGGTGATAAAGGTGGTGATGGCTATAGTATTGAGACCACATCCGCTTGACATTAAGAGTGTTTCCCTATCTTATAAGTGATTCAAGAGACCAAAAGAATTATCAATCCAAATTACTCCAAATCATTCAAAACTTATTTAAGAATTTAAAACAAACCTAACTACATAATAAATTAAATCCAACTACTAATCGTGCTAATTTATGGTCATTAGCCTTACCTTCATCCTTTAACACTCAGCCAAGATCAATTATGAGTGTCTTGCTTCCACCCTTTTCGTTCAACATCAATTTTGCAGCCTGTGAGTAAGCTACAAATTGCAAAATGTTCAGAAAGACAATATTGATAAAATTATGAAAACCAATTAATTTTAATAAATTCAAACAAACTCCAAATAAACATCTATCAAACTCAAACCAAACCTAATCATAACTTAATTAGTGACTAATGGCAGCATATTGAGTAGAGTAGTGGTAGCATCTTGAGCGGACAAATGTAAGACATGCCTTAGGACAAATGTTGTGTTGTAATGGTGACACCTATCATGTGATGTAGCAAGTTTCTGCAGCAGGGTTTTGCTCCTTCTTTCCTTCGATTCCTTCACCAAAATTGCTCCTTCTTCTCTCTGAAATTTTACCTAAACCCTAGCCAAATTGCTACACCAAAACTAGTTTTTTACTTTACACAAAATAGCCAAGAAAACTAGCTGAAAGTTAACTTCATCTTGCTATTCAAAAAGACCTTATTTCCATCTTAAGTTTATGATGAATCTTGCATGCTTGGAGCTTTAGTGAATCTGGAATTTTGAAATGAGTTGGAAGCCTAAAAGTTAGGTAACAATCTGAGCTTTATAACATGTTAAATGGTATGAGAATGATGTTTCAATTGGAATGAATTGCATGTAAGGTTGATGATGAAGTGTGCTGGAATATTTTATATGGAGTGTTTTACTGCACATAGATCTGTATTTTGGTTATAACTTGATATGTGAATATCCAAATTAGATTAATTTTGATGTAGAGTAAATTGGACACATATGGCTACTTTTGTGATGAAGGAATAGAATTTGAAATATATCATTAAGAGTCTTAAAATTTGGATTGAAGTTAATAACTGTGTATTGTTGTGTTATGAGAACAGTCAGTAAACATTTGGTTATAACTTGCATATTACTGACCATTTTACGTCATTAGAAACTTCAAAAATTGTGCAACATTTTATTATCAAAAAGGGTTGCCTAAATGCCTCATTTTCTAGGTCATAATGGTCATACAAAACTGACTTAAAAATCTGTATTAAAAAAACATTTGGAAGATTAGAGCCGTAGGTCAAAATTGTGGTTTCAATTTTATCTTCCCATTTCGGCCTGTTTTACATATCTTTAGGGAAAAAATTTGAAGAAGTAGAAACAATGAAAATTGTAGATATAGGTCTTAGTGGGACCTCTGCGAAATTGTCTTGATAAAATAGTGACTAGAGCTTGAGTTATACTTGTTTTACTAAGATTGCCTGTGACAGACTCTTATACAAGAACCTTATGTTATCTCCTAATTTTAAGTACTTTAGAGCTCGAATTGGCCAAATTATAAAACATGAAAATGATTATTGGTGTTTTATTAATGCTTCTATGGAACGATTTGGCTAGAAGATATCTTGATAAGTTTATATAGTTATTTGAAGTCATAACTTAAAAAAAAGGACTGTTTTGATGAGGATAAGATCAAATCTAGAAATTTTTATTTGTTTAAGGAATAAATGAGTTATTTTAATGCAAACATGATTTGAAGAAAATGAGAAATGTGTATAAGGTATGGATGAATGGGCATTGAAGATCATATGGTATTTATGAATGAGAATTGGGTGAATGAATGAGTATGTGTTGCTGGAAAATTTTGGTGAATGTATAGATGTAGCT
>JAOQML010015880.1:0-26514 GCA_027568935.1 Erythroxylum urbanii | reverse complement strand
GTGAATATGATTGACTACTTGCTTTGCACATGAAATGTCTGAAATGACCTTGTTTTGTTTTAAAACTGTTCAGTCCTGGTTGTGGGTAAATAGGCATGCCTAGAAGGGTCTGCAGCTACTTCTGTGACACTTCAATTTCTGACACTTCGGTGTCTTCTGTTATTGAAACTTTGATGTCTTTTATTATTGAGACATAAGTCTCTTCTGTGATATGATACCATTATGGTATCTTTTGTATAAGTCCCGTTACCCACTTCTATTGATGGATTAGCAGTCATCTGATTGTGTATTTTGATATATGTTGGATTTGAAATAAAAAAAATGATGTTTTAAACTGAAAAGATTGTGCCTTCTTTGATACTCAGTTCTGTCACTTAAACAACTGTTTTGAAATTTAATATTTGCTTTGCTATAACTTGATTCAGTATAATTAATTGTCAAATTATGTATAGTTTAGTTATTACTCACTAAGCTATATGCTTAGCACGGTGGATTTGCCCCGAGTAGGTTCTGAGCGATGTTTATAAAGACTGGACAAGACAACCGCAATGGCTAATGAAGTCTGAGTGTTGGTTTGAAAATAATGTAAAATATTTGGTTTGACTCTTGGGCTTGTATCTGATATGTATATGTGAATTTGTTTGTAAGTTTGTAACAACAATACTTCAGTTTGGCTTAGATTTTTAAGTGAGTTTGTGTTACATACTATGTAATTTAATGTATGTTTGTCTGAATTGTTTACTGGAAGTTGTTGTATGCTTTGATTTTTTGTGTTGTTTTGTGTGGCATTTATATATCCTTCCAGGGGGTATGTGGGTGTTACAAATTTTCATTGATCTCAGCCCCTTTGACAAAGCTTCTAAGAAAGAATGCACCTTTTCAATAAACTGATGAGTGTCAGAGGAGTTTTGAGGAGTTGAAACATCCATTAACTACAGCACCTGTGTTAGCTACACCATTTAGATTTGGAGGATATGTTGCATGTAGTGATGCTTTATACTAGGGATTAGGGTGTGTTTTGATGAAGTATGGTCAAGTGATTGCATATGCTTCGAGACAGTTAACATCTCATGAGTTTAATGAACTGGATTTAGAACTTACTACAGTGGTGTTTGCTTTGAAAATTTGGAGAGATTATTTATATGGTGAGACGTTTCAGAATTTACAGATCATAAAAGTTTGAGATATTTGTTGAGTGAAAAAGAACTGAATATGAGACAAAGGAGGTGGATTGAGTTGCTTAAGGATTATGATTGCACGATTAAATACCATTCAAGTAAAGCTAATGTTGTAGCTGATGCATTAAGCAAGAAATCTAATAGCAATGTGGCACAAATTCAAACATCGAGGCGACCAAACCTAGTTCTACTAAGAGCCCTTAAAGTTGACCTAAGTTTGGGACAAAATGAAGCATTGTTAGCTAAGTTGAAGCTTAGACCAATATTGCATGAAAGGATTAGAAAAGCTCAAAGCAAAGACCTAGAATTGGTCAAGATTATTGAGAAGTTGAAACATAATTCGAATTCTGAGTTTGAGTTGAGAAATAGTGCATTGTGTTTAAAGCGGAGATTATAAGTACCAGATGTTGATGGTTAGAGAAAAGAAATTTTACAGGAAGCACACATAGCAGCCTATGTATGCATCCTGGTACTCTATCATTACCTATTCTATAGTAGAAAAGGGAGAGAATTACAATGGATTTTATTATGGGTTTATCAAGAACTCTGAGACAACATAATGCTATATAGGTCATTGTTGACAGATTAACAAAATCAGCTCATTTCTTACCTATGTGAGAAAGTAACACACTAGATCAATTAGCTTGGAGGCATGTAAATGAGATAGTGAGGTTACATGGAGTCCCAGTGTCTATTGTATCATACAAGGATCTTAGATTTACATCTAGATTTTGGGGCAGTTTATAATCAGCATTGGGTATAAAGTTGAACTTTGTTACATCATTTCATCCTCAAATGGACAGACAGAGTGAGAGGATTATTAAGACTGTTGAGGATATTCTCAGAACTTGTGTTTTAGAGTTTCAAGGAGCATGGGATGAATATATAGCTCTTATTGAATTTGCATACAATAATCATTATCACAATAGTATTGATATGGCTCCATATGATGCATTATATGATTGAAAGTGTCGATCGCCTTTGTATTGGGATTATTGAAGGCCCAGAGTTGAAGGATTATTGAAGGCCCAGAGTTGATTCAAGATACCGTTGATAAGGTAAAATTGATCCGTAGTAGGATTAAGGCAGCTCAAGACAGGTAAAAGAGTTATGCAGATCAGCACCAGAGGGATATGGAGTATCAAGTGGGAGATAAGGTGTTTTTGAGAGTGTCACCTTATGAGATTACTGAGAGAGTAGGAGAACTAGCTTACAAATTAGCATTTCTACCAGAAATGTCTCAGATTCACAATGTGTTTCATGTTAGTATGCTCAGGAGATATTGATAAGATCTAACACATGTATTATCAATATAGGAGGTTGAGATTGCAACGAATTTGAGTTATATTAAGGAACTAGTCAACATAGTTGGATACTAGACAAAACAGTTGAGAAATTGTGTAATTCCTTTGGTTAAAGTCCTTTAGAGGAATCATTAAAGAGAAGAAGCTACATGGGATATTGAGGAATATATAAGGAAACAGTACCCCCTTTATTTGGTCAATTAGGTAAGAATTTCGAGTACAAAATTCCTTAAGGGGAGATAATTATAATAGCTGATTTCTAAAACTTACTGAGGGTTAGAATGTTAGACTTTTAAGTCATATCATTTTAGAATTTATGAGTTGCATTTTATTCACATGCATAAAATGAGCATATACACACATAATTGTTGATTTAGAAAACATTACAAAGATAGTATATGCACTCAATTGACATGTTCCTTGGTATGAAAGGTTTAAAATGATGATGATTTGATTTTGTATTACTTATGTCTTGAATTTTGGTTTGATGGATTATAATAGTAATTTGGAGTTAATTGTTACAATTGGAAAATTGATGAATTAAAATATACATTTAGTCTAGGAAAAATGTCAAGTGGTAAGACAAGTTGACATATAGAAAATTAGGATGACTAAACCTATAAAGTGAGTGACTTTTGGCATAGAAATTAAGTGACAAATGGCTGTAGTGATTGAGTGACAAATAGCCTAAGATATTGGTGACATTTGGCAACCATATAAGAAGACATGTAATTTACTCCATTTGTATGACATGTGTCCTTCTAAAACAAAGAAACCTTGCACCAAATGGCTTAAGCAAATGCAGAGTCATGTTTCTCTTTAATTGTTTCTTCTGCATGCTTTCTTCTTCTTCTTCCTCTCACTACCAAAACACACATATAACCCTCACAACTTTGAAATTTTTCTTTAGTTTTGTTCATCGTCACTCCAAGATCCATACAAGATCCTACACAAAGATAGCTACAATATGTTATCATCTATTTGCCCTTGCTGAAATCATTATACTCCCATCTTATTCTTAGAATTGTGTTTGCATACATGAAAGGCTAGGTTAGCTTGATAATTGAGGAGTTATTTGAGCTTCGTCACTCCAAGATCCTGCATAAAGATAGCTATAATATGTTATCATCTCTTTGCCCTTGCTGAAATAATTCTACTCCCATCTTGTTCTTGGAATTGTGTTTGCATATGTGGAAGGCTAGGTTAGCTTGATAATTGAGGAGGTATTTGAGATAATCAAGAAGGTAAAATACTGATCTCTTGTGATATAAAATTATAGAACTTGATGATGACTGAATTGGGGATTGATTGATTGAAGTATTGATGTTAAATGTGTGCCAAGAAAATGATGCATGAATGGTAGTTTCTATTCTATTTAGCATGTATGAAAAACAATAGTTTATGAGCTATTAAATGAATGATCTTGAGCTAGAAATTGAGATGAAATTGATGAGGAATTGAGGTATAATTAAGGAATAATTGAGGTATAATTAATGGACTGTTATGAGGGTGTTTTGAATTGGATATGAAAGAGTTTTCTTTTGAATATGGAAAAAATTGGGGATGTTAGTGTATGTGTAAAAATGATTGCTAGGGATATAAATGAATAGAATTTAGGGAGCTTTAGAGTAACTAAGATGAAAGCTATATTAACATGAATTAAAGTAGCTTTTGAGAGTATGAATTATGGAAAATTTAAAGTGTTAATGATGATTCTAAGTAGATGAAATTTGTGGAGAATTGAGGGAAATTGGATAGTGCACGATCGGGGCACTCATCCCACGATCGTGGCCAAAGCCTTGAAATGATAATTTCAGTTTTGTGAATTTGTTGAACCAAATGAGGATAAGTCACTCTACATTCGTGTATTTGGACTTGATTAAGGATTGAAATGAACCTAAATTGTTGCTTGATTAATTGGTTAAAGGTTCGATAAGTTTATGTTGTTAATTGATGTCATTACTTAAGGAATGGATTGTCTTGATATCAATGTATTTAAATATGGAAATTGTGAGTTGTTAAAGGAATAAAGGTGTTCCTATGAATGCAAATATGATCCAAAGGATATGAGTGAGGTGTATTAGGTATAAATGAATGAGAATTGGGAAATTTTGTGAACGTATATTGCTAGAAAAGGTTGATGAATATATGATAGATAAATTTAGAGTAATCAAACTTACTTAAGGTATAAACTTGAATGCAAAGTGGTAATATACAAGCTATAATAATTGAATGGTCAAGGCTTGTGAATAAGAATACATACTTAGAAAGGTCAATTGAGCATGCATTAAATATGAAAAATATACATGTGCATGATTGTATATTCATATGATTGAACAACTTAGTGATTTGTAAATTATGTGTGTATTGCTTGACTTTAGACGCATAAGTTGATCGTCAGCATCCAGACATTACCGGATCGTCAAGGTAATAACTTTTCTGGAGTGTACTGTGTGTTAACCTAGATGTGTAAATTCAATTATATGTGCTTCCATTTGAATTATATGTGTATTGTGGAATATGTGAACAACTGAATGATGAATGCCAGACTTAGATCTGAAGGATTTAGTATATGACATGAGCACATTGAATGAAAGGTACTAAAAGCATGATATGTGAATTGGTGCATCTCATTACATTTAATTGCATGATCAAATAAAAGAGTTATGACCAGATTAGCTAATGTGTGGAAAAGAGCTTAAGCTCAAGATTGTGCACAAAGAGCCACAGGCTCAGATAATAATGAGCCTGGTATCCACAACGAATAGAGGACAGTATATGAAATGAGCCCGGTATCCACAATGGATACGAGACAGTAAATTGGGTTGATAGGTGCTCGGTCATAACAAAGCAAAATAAGAAAGAAATCATATGTTCATTTTCATATAGAATTATACATGTATCATGTGAATGATTGTGATGAAATTATTGAATTATTATGAAATTGTGATATGCAATGTTGGTATATAGTATTTGTTGAAATATGACAAAATGTGATGTGGTATTCAATACTATTTTGTAATATGCTTGCTGAATTGAGTTATGTAATTTATTTTGGTGTTTTGACTTGAGTGAGCACATCAATGATGGTTCATTCACTGAGTATGCAAACTCATCAAAATTGCAACGTTGATTTTGCAATGGTGATTTTCAGGTTCAAGGGAGATCTAGCTTCTAAAGAGATCTAACAAAATTCTAGTACTGTTATTTTGGGGACAAGAATGACTCAAAGGTTTGGTCAACTAATACCTATGAAGTCTAGATAGAAGTCTTTTGTGTTAGCATTCTATGTTATGACACATATTGTCTCTAGTGTGTAATTTTTGTACTGTATGATGTATTGAGATTGAGTTCAAAATTATTGTGTATGGTCTACTTGAATTTGGAATGTTAATGACATATATGACTTATTATGATTGTGAAGGAAATATGTATTTAGAATGCTTAAGTTATATTGACGCCTCAGACTGTATTTATGTGATTGTTCTAACGTACTATTTCCGTAGAGTATATTCTAGACTATCCGTGGATATGTTCGAACATATGCACTATGGGTATGGTATGTTACATTTTTCATTTATATTACACTTCCCTTATTGATTATTAGACCAAGGGAAGAACTAAAATATGAATTTTAAGTCAAAGTGGCCTAGCTTAGTGATGCATTTCCTAGATTCCTTATTATAAGGGCTCATTTTTATAGCTTATCGATCAAGCTCTTGACTAATTAAAGTAAAATTGAAGTTTCCTAGAATTATTCATAGAATGGTAGAAGTAGGTTGAAGAGTGATTAACCATGACCATAATTTCTTCATTTGATAATATAAGTTTTGTTAAATTAAAGAAATTTGTTAAAGAAAATGAAAATTTAAAAGTGTACAAAAGAGACCTCAAGGGGATACCCGTATAATAATTCTTAAAATCCACTACAACCCTTTACAAAATAACAAAATTCATAGAGGTTCTTAGAGATTAGACGCTCCAGGAAGAAGCCAAGTTTGGATTGCAGTTTCTAGCTATGTCCCTTACCAAAATTAGCTCCCTAGTGTCATGAACCAACTCAGATATTATCCTATCCAAAGTAGTGGCTTTGCTCTTAAACCTTTTAAATTGCTTGCACATAAGTCCCTACAGCAATTAAATATGCTTTAAGAGTAGTTTTGGTAAATTAGAATGATTTAATAACCATTGGATTGTTATAGAGAATGAGTTTCCTGTACAGTCCATAGGCTCAACCTTTTCACCACGTTCCAAACACTAGTTGCATAGTTACATTCAAAGAATAACTAGTATAAAGTTTCCTCATTTTATAAACAAAAAAGATAGGTTTTACTTAAAGATAGATAGTTTAATATGTATGCTAATCTATTTTTAATTATCAACAACAATAAGAAAGAGGTTTTAGGCAATAAGCACTTAATCCATACAATTTTATGCCAAGCTACTCCAAGGTTTCTACTTCTAATCAATTCCCTTTAGACTTTGCTAGTTATTCCCTTTCCAAATGAAACTATTTGGTGAAGAGGTGTAGTCTTATTTGAAGTCTAGCATCTCTCCAAGAAGTTGCCGATCACCTTAAACTATTAATTAGTTAACCTTATCCTCCAGGGAGTAATGTTGAATAGTAGCATGTGTTCTAAGAAGAAGGAGAAGTTGCCTATGTCCATTTTAATTATCAAACCATATAAAAGTTGTTTCCATATTTCCAATCTTGCATACCACATCTAGTTTTATCCAATCACTTAGTCGAAGCAATTGACAAATGAAACCAAAAGAAAGAGGAGTTATTTTCAGTAGCTCAGACACTCCTGCCTTTAAGAAAATAACTATGTAACTACTTCATCCACAAGGAGTTTTTGTCCTCCATAATCCACTATTATCTTTTTAGAGTTAAAACATGATTTGTTGTTTTGATTACATCGACACCTAAACCTTCTTGTTCTTTAGGTGTATAGATATCAACCTATTTGACTTTTGTAACTCTCCTCCCTTACTAAAATGACTTCAAGGAAACTTCCTCATCATTCACTCCAATGACTTGATAAGGCTTTTGGATAAAAACGTGTGAGAACACTAATATATATGGAGAGAGCATAACATTAATTTGATTAGCTGAAGTTTACTAGCATATGATAGAGATTTATTCACCCAAGAGGATAGTTTTCTTTGAACTCTCTCAACTAAGGGAAGACATTCATTAAAATTTAGCCTTCTTTTGTAGAATAGAAGTCCCAAATACATCATAGGAGGGGATTTTCTTTGCATTCCAATGATTCTAGATATGAGACTCCACCCGAGTTGCTTCTTTAGAGACCATAAAATGAATTTTATTTACATTGATATCTAGTCCAAAGATACAATTGAATTCCTATAGGGAATTCATTAATGTTTGAATTAAACCCGTGTGTGCCCTACAAAACAATAATAAATGATTAGTAAAACACAAGTTGGTTAATGCAACATTCCTGCATTTTGGAATGGAATATGAACTTAAGGGTCCTCCCAACATTATGTTTTATGAGAAGAGTAAGAGCTTCCATACACAATATAAAGAGGTCTCAATCCCCCTACCTTAACCCTTTAGCTCTTTTAAAGATCTCAGAAGGGCTACCATTCACCAGATGTTAAAGAGATACATTCTTCGATCCAAATAATGAAGACTCTAAGGAAGACAAATACTTTAAGTAGTTGTAGTAGGAAATCCAAATTTACACTATTAAAAGCCTTATTAAAATCCACTTTGATAATGTAGTTAAAAGTATATTTACTGTTGCCTTTAAAAAAAAAGTATATTTACTATTTCATTACCCCTTTATGACAGGCCCCTATCTTGTAATAACTAGGTGACTAGCTCGACACTTCATGGTAGGTCAACACTTGAGACCTGAGATGGCTGGAAAGTTCTTATGAAGCTAAGCCTATTGCCTTTGTTAAGGAAAAGCTTCAATTCATAATAAAAATGTAAACAGTGGAGTTTTGTTTTTTAGTTTATTAAAAATTTTGACAACATAACGACTGTATTTTGACATCCCAAAAATTTTAAAGTCCCTATAAAATTTCAAAACACTTCTATTGTCACATCAATTTCTTAATACCAAATTGTGGACTTCAAATCCACTCACATGCAGTCTCAAATAGTTACATTAATAAACTTTGAAAAGCTAAAACAACATCATGCACTCCATTAAAAAACCTTTATAGACATCCATTCTTTATACAAATGTACTTTCCAAAACATGTTTAAAGATATGCAACAGTTCTAAAAACTATGTACAAGGCCAAATAGAAATGCCTATATAGCAGCACTTGACAAAGATGACTACGCACGAGGTAGAGTCCCTGCTATTAAAGCCCCCTGAGCGTGCATTTGGGAGATTTTATTTAAAAATAGAAAATAAAGGGTGAGCTAAACGAGCTCAGTGAGTGTTATTGGTTTCCAATAAAAACATTTATACAAATATTAACCTCTATAAAAGAAAACAATTTCTTTTCTTTTCAAGTAATAACCAATGTTCTTACAAAACACATTCTTTCCTTTTCATAAGATCAATGCATATGTAAAACAAAACATATATATTTTTCTGAGATCAAGTTCCATTTTTCTTGTAAAGTATACAACGATGGTAATCAATCCTTTGATTAATTTTCTTTTTAAACATAGCCTATCACTAATTTTCTTTTCCATATGGTACCCTTAGGTGTAAAGCCACAAAGCTGATTTTGCACACTTACCTATGCCTAGTTAACCTCTATGTACTGATTGTTATGAAGTTAGTTTTGCATCGCTTACCCATAACAATGCTAGCACTATATATAAATTAGTAGTTTTAGTGTAGCACCCCACTCCCGCAAAACCCGAACCCGAACCCGACATCGTTAGGTCCTAACCCTTAATATGGGGACGGGATGTTACATATAGAGCTAGTTCTGCATCACTTACTCGTAACAATGCTATCATAATATATACTCCACACATGCAGAGGGTGACTTACAGGACATATTGACAGACACAACACCAGCCATGTTAGTGACAAAAGACCCCCAAACACTGCCATGCATGTTACGACGTACTCTGATCCATATAATCATATGTATAAAGACCTAACGACGTAACCTAGGCTTAACCACAATTAATACATTAGCATGCCTCATTTCATTACCAATTAAAAACATATTCAAAATCCATTTCTATGCGAATTTAAAGTATATGAAAATTTCAATTAAATGCCAATTCAAAGCATGTGTGCATCTCATTAGTTTCCAAGTGCATTCAAAACTCAATTTAATTCTAAATCAAAGATTATGTAAATCTCACGAAGATTAACTTTTAAATCAAAGAATATGTAAATCTCACAAAGATTAACTTTTAAATTCAAGTAGTAGCACAAATGGAATTATTCATAAAACATACTTTTTATAGTAAGTTAAAAGCTATCTTAACAAATCAATTTAAATACATACTCCTTGTTTGTCGTTTATCGTAAACCACACTCACGTGTTTGGTGCTTTTCCTTTATTAGCCCTAAGTCTATAGTGATGAAAAAACTTTATTGTTTTACTCAACAATGAGGGAGACGCTTGAAGGGTTCCCAAAACCTGCCAAGTACATCCATAACTTGCCACCTTGTTTAACAAATTTTACAACAAAGGGCTTAGCCAAAATCCTAGCATTTTGTAAGATTAAAATTTTATTTCTTTTCATTCAACTATTGAACAACCATTGAACAACTTCCATGATTTCTACATACTGTCTTCTTTCCATTTAAATAACGTACTATACTTACTGTTTTCCTTACATTGAACCCTTGAACTATGTACAACATACATGCTGCCATTGAACAATCATTAAGCACTTATATAGCATCTACATGCTGCCAATTAATACCTATTTAATAACATACATAAGACATGGATATACATGTTGCTTTCCTCTCAATTTACCATGCTGTTTTTCTCTTCATTTAACCATGCCTCCACTTGTTCCTTAATTTTCACATATCAAACGTTCAAATTAGGTTTTGAAGTCTTCTAGACATTTTTTCTCCTATGTATCTAGTTTTCATATCATTAAAATTAATGTCAATTCAACTTCAAACTTATGAAACATGTGACAAAAATTACAAGTTGCTTTAACATAGGGACAATATCAGGTGACCATAATCAATCTCAATTTTCAATATCCTTAAGCTAGATTTAGGTCTAGGTCTCTTCTACATATTTTTATTACTCTATCTGAGGTTTCATTTACAATTGGAATCACCCAATTTTGAGTTCTGTAGACTAAGTTATGGCCAAAACACTAGGACTATTCAAGGAAACCGAGAATCCTAATACATAATTTCACTAAACATTGTTAGGAAAACTTACCACTTTCTTTCAAATCATGCAATCAGCTCAATCATTCACTCAATTCATAAGGGATTTCATGTTTCTAGCTTAAGCATTCACGTGACCAACTAAAGAGGAAGGACAAAAGTGGTTTAATGTACCTAAAATCATATGGTAGTGTGTTGTCCATTCTTTTTTTGCACACAACTGGCATTGATGAAGATGCCCATAGTTTCTAGCTTAAACACCATGTTGAATTTATTTCCTAAGGGTAGTAACTTGGAAGACCTATGTGTGAAGGGAGTAACTGCAATTATTCTTCAACAATTCTGGTTTAAAGGAGATTTGAAACTTCAGTGGAATGACGGTGGAGTAGCTCCTCCATCATTCTTGTTTAAGCTACACGTTGAAGAGGGCTGTCCTACACGTTACAAGGTAAATTTCTATCAGCTTTCCACTATTTTAATCATCACCATGTTTATTTAATTAAGCTACTAACTTGTTTACAATTCTTATCTCCCACATATAACAAGTTATTCTGATTTTGTCACACCAAATTGTCGCATGTCCATACCATGAATTGGTCTCTGTTGTAATGAATTTTATGTCCTTCTCATCTACTCCTTCATAAACGTGACAACATAAGATTTTCATGCATTTTTGTTTGAAAATAGTGAGAACTTCTTCATGTATGTGACAACTGCCACTTAAGGTTCATTCACATGTACATGTATTATTTCTTGTCTAAAATAATTAAGTGGCTTAAGAAAAATTTGTCCAATTTTGGTAGAAATTTCATACCTACTTAATAACTTGTTACACCTAAATATATCAACATATCAGTTGGATCAATTTACTTTAAGTATCTGTAACTATGAATGATTCTTATGTCCTTATGTTTTAGCCTAAGAATGCTTCAAATTTTCTCCACAATAATTTAAAATAAGGTTAATCTTGATCTATCATAAATCCATCCAATTAAATTTATTTTTGGCCCAATTCCATACCAGTCAACTATAATATTTTTCAACTATCATTTAACTTTAATATTTTTCATTCAGGGTTGGGTTCCTAATTTAACTTTTAGCGAAAATAAAATTTACATTAGCCCAAAAAAATTATTCACACGAAATGAAATTTCATAAACACGTGAAAAGAAAAGTTTGGGGTTTTACACTTTAGTAACTCCTATACTATAAGAATATTATCCCCATTATATCTATTCTCTATGGAAGACCCTTGATTCTCACTGATCAATTAGGTTATAGCTACTAATAAATGCTTATTTGACTATAATTATATACCCACGTTTAATGCGTCCTGCTTGATATTTACTAGTTTTATAGTGTTTTTGGTACTTAATTCGCTTTAAGTGCATTTATGGGTAATAATTATCTTATTCAACCAAAAGGAGAAGAATTTGGATGAAATCGTGGCATGGAATAAAGATTTGAAAACTTGAAGATACACAATCATGTATAGTGACTTTGTAGGTCTTTGAAAACGTGTGAAGAACGAAGAATTTTAGTTTCGATCATGTAGAGTTAAATGCCTGTGTATGTTGATATACACAATAGTGTATGATGCCCATGTAAGTCTCTGTGCCTATGTAAAATTGCAAATTTAGTTGTTTTTAGAGTTACCACTCATATGCCCGTATAAGTCGACCATGTATAACCTAAAAGCCTAGTTTTTACTATAAAAGGACGTGAGTGAATGAAAAAGAAGAGAAGTTGAGTTTTTAAGTGATTTTAAGTCATAAAAAACTTAGATAGGCAACAATTATGATCAAAGGATGGGGAAAACACGAAAATAACATCAAGAGATCCGATAAAGAGCTTCCAATCCAAACTTGCATGAAGATCCATTATAAGAAAATAGGAAAACTAGAATTATGGGTTCTTTATTTTCTAGTTTGTCTTCTGCATATTTGTCATTGATTTCATTTTCTATGGATAGGAACTAAACTTGTTTAGTGTCTAGGTGTGTTGAAGCCTAATCTGTGATAACAATATGATTTGATTTTTTATTCAATACAATTTTATTGATTGATTTATTATGATTCAATTATGCATTTTATTATTGTTCTAATATATTTGAAATATTAGTGCATGATTTGATTTCATATGATTGAGATTGGAAAATCCTCTTGTATGAATAAATATACTATAATTAGAAGGAGTTAAATGTAAATCTAGATATAGGTTAGTTTACATAGGTTAACATAAATGCTCTGGATTAGGGTTAAACCTAATAGCAAAATTCACAAATTGATGTTGCAATCCTTGGGGTTTTAACTAGAAAGATTTATGTACAACGAATGGATTAGTTGTTAAAAGTCTTGAGAAAGCCATTAATATAAGATAGAAATTTTCATGGTCAAATAATTAGTGATATAATTGTATGATAAAGGGTTAATAATTAAGGATTCTTAGAGAGATTCATTACCTAGACACTATTATTTGATATTAATTCTTCTTAATATTTTCCTTGTTCTACATTCAGCATTGTTTTAATTCTTAGTTTATTTATTTAGTCAAAATTTTAATTAAAATCCACAATATGATTTATAGGTTAGTAATAGAAAAATGATAATTCCTAATACTTAAAGTCTTCGTAGGATCAAACCGTACTTGCTTGTGTTAGCTATAGCTATGCCATGCACTTGCAGTATTTTTAATATTGATAAAACCTATAAATTATCATCCTTCAATCTAATAGCTAAAATTTTGGGTTGGATCTTGTAAAGGAAGTTAAGTAAGCCATTGGCCTATAGGCACAAAAAAAGAGAGGGATTGGGGCCTTTAGAGACCAATCAAAAGAAATGTCTTATTGATTTCTTTTAGCATAATACATCTTGAAAAGAATTCATAAGCTACATCCTTTACAATATGCCCTTTTACTTCCCAAGACTTGCGATAAAAATATCCATTCAATCCATTTAGACCAAGTACTTTATTCCATTCATCTTTAAAACTCTATCTTATATCTCTTTATCCTTCACAAGTATGATTAGCATTACTACCTCTTCAGCTAGGATCGTTTTAGATATGAGATTGTTTAAGCTGAAATAAAAGTTAAAGAAGTATTTGTTGTTCCAAGCAAAGATGTGTATAATTTAACAACTTCTTGCTAAATAGCTCATTAGTCCTAAAGTAATGTTCCATCATAAGATAAATTAGAACTTGTTTTGTTTTGTTTCTTCATGAAAGAACAGAATTAAAGAAAAAACTGGAGCATATGTCACCAACTTTCAGTTAGTTCACTCTAGATCTCTATTTTTGTAAAGAAGAATGATTGTTAACATCATAAGGATACTTTGATATAAGTAATTTCTCATTAAACAGTAGTTATGGATCATTAGGATTAGTGAGAGAAGATATTGTACAGAGTTAAGTTAATCTCTAATAGCGTTTACAACTTCCTTGGTGCTAGGGCCTCTTTCCATATTAGACAATTTAAGTTTCCTTTTAATGGCCTTAAGCTTTTAGACATAAGAGAATTGATTAGTACTTGAAGTAGGGCATTCAATCCCCTTACTACAAGCTTATAAGAAACCTCCCTAATCATCCAAGTAGTTATTAAATCTAAAAAGGAAGTGTCTAACTACATTTTGGAATAAATCACTTGCTGAAATAGGAGTTTGATCTAAAAATGAGGGATCTATAAACCTGGCTATGATTTTAGGGAAAAGATTTATCCAATTAGAGTTGATAAGAGATCTATACATTTTTTCCTGATAAACTCGTTGGAGCTTTGCTTAATTGTCCTAGTGAAAGTGTACCCTTGAAACTTTAAATTATTAACCTCCAATTAATCAACACATTTCTTAAAATCCTCAAATAAAGCTTTCAAATTATAGTTCCTTTAAGCTTCAAACCAATGTCGAGTTGAATTAAAATCACCATAGATTATCTAAAGGCCATTGCAACTGCTACTAATATCCTTGAGATTACACCACAAACCATTCCTTTGATAAGCAAAGTTGCTTGTATAAATAAATGAGGTATAACTAACTACTTTCTCATGAAGGAAAGATACCTTCAAGTGCATTATTTAGTCATTAGATCCTGGACTATCCACCTCAATACTATTAGAGTTGTAATAGGTTATGATTATACCATAAGCATGTTAGGAATGGTTAGACAAGATTTTCTATTGAGGCCCCAAAACTTCTAATTTTTTTAATTTCATAAGCATGTTAGGAATGGTTAGACAAGACTTTCTATTAAGACCCCAAAACTTCTAATTTTTATTTTATAATTTTATTTTTGTTTCTAGTAAACCTAAAACTAGAGGACTTTCTCTTAAGAAAAAATCCATCAAAGCAAAGAGCTTATTATTCCTCTCACATTCCATACTAAAATGGCGATGTTATTTTTGTTTACCTTTGGAGCTTTTACTTTTACTCCTTTATGACTTTCTTCTTTCAGCAGTTTGGAAAAGCTTTGTACATCCCTAAACTTCACATGAACTTCCCTAACAAATAGGATTAGGTGTTTCCTCCCTTCTCTTCTTATTACTCTCAGCCTCAACTATAAGGGGATCATCTTGCTTATCCCTACTGTTTTTACAGCTTACACCAATTATTCTAATAAATGGAACAGTGTTAATCTCCTTAATAGTTTGATGATTAACATTGATAACTAAATCAATCCCTTCATTTTTTCCACTAGTTTCCTTCTTCTCCTTGGCATCATCTTTCTCCTCTAAACCTATTAGCTTATTATAATTTCCTATGATAAACTTTTTGCCACTAGGCCTCCATAATTTGCCTTACACTTGGGGGGAGGCTTTTAATGATATGATATAGCTACATTTTCCTTATAAAGTTTATTCGCATCTCTTAACCTCATGTGGAAGGTCCTTTGACATGTCAATGCTCACATATATACAGGCACAACATATTCTTCTTTTCTTTTCTATGTTCTCATCTAAACATAGGGTTTCCCTAAGTATCATACTAATGAACTCAATCCCTGAGTATTCCAATACTCTAATGGGACATTTTGGAAGTTAATCGATAGAGGGATACTTTGTAGCTTAATTGTTTCAAGGTTTAACCTTGACTGCCATGATTGCAAAAATAAAGGCTAATGGCCAACATTCATGGTTCCTTCTCTAAAATCTTGAGAGCAATAGAAAATGAGGAGAAAGAAAAGAGGATAAGGTTTTCTTTAGATAGGAGAACCTCAACTAGTGACCTTTTTTTATAGATTGAAAGCCTGTTATGTATGATAGGAAATAGGGGTTTTTGATCAAATAAAAATCCAACCAAGGTTGAATCCCAGTAATGAACACTACTTTTTAAGAATTTCAATGTTAGGACAAACTATCAACCTTCCATTTTTATCCTTAAGTGGATTAAAAAAAGAGTTAAAGCTTGGTGTTCTCCTACAACCTATTTCGAACTCCTAAGTAGAGGTTAAGGAGGAAGAGTTGAGGGAGGAAAAGGACTGCTTGATAGGTTAGGAAGAAGAAGATGGCAAATAAGGAAAATCCCTACCAACTACAATGTTTATAGGCTGCATAATAGAGGCTCAAAAACAATAGATAGCAATAATAATAAGAATCAACTTTTTTTTTCAGGAGATTAGGAGAAGCAATAAATAAAAATAGTAAAAATATTTTGACGGGATATAAAAGGTGGGTAAAAAGACAAATTTGCCTTTAAGCAGTTTAGATAAGAGAAAATGAAAGTGAGAAAACGGGGACAATAAGCTACCAAGAACTAGAGACAAAGGGAGGTAGAAAAAATTGAAAACAAAGGGAGCAAAGAGAGAAATAGTGGAAACAACTGAAAAATAAATTGAGGCTAAGAAATTAACTAGGAAAAGGCTAAAGCCATTGGAGAAGATGATGAGAGAAAACATAATAGATCAAAAAATCTTACTTGATCACTCTATATGGTAACTCTTGAAAAATTTTCACAATTTTGGGTGTTATCTGAAAACTAGTTAACATAACTATAAACTAGAGTTTTCGTTATAGATAATGTATAGGACATGATTGTGTCTAGCTCTATAATTTACTTTTTCTTTTTAGAGAGGAAAATTGGCATTGACCTTTTGATAACCTAAGTTAATTGCATAAATAAATGTGATATTGATTCTATATTTTAAGTAAAGGAGGATCACTTGGTAATAAAAATTGATAAAAAATGCTAATGGAGACTAATCTAGTTTGGGCCAAAGGTAGCCAAAATTCTGTCATTATAATGATTGAATGGTTACTAAATAGGCTATAGCTCTTATTAAAACAATAAAATCCATCTTTGAGATTAGTTAGTTTTATTTTATCTCTAAAAGACCAATAAAATAGGCTTATTAAAAAATAAATAATATTGGAGGACCTACTGTTTTTTAGGAATGTTTAACCCTATAAAGTTTTAGGCTAAGATAGATATTAGAAAGAGGGGTAATGGCAAATATTGCATTTCTTCTTTCGTTTCCTTCCTAGCTTCTTCTGGATGCTCACTTTGAATATCTTAAATGCTATTCTTGATTAATAAATGGTTCTTCTAGTGTGACCTTACAAGTCATTACTTCCTACATATATTCTTTTGTGGTAGGTACCAAAGATGGAATCAAGTTTTGTTCAATCCTCCATACAAGAGGTTGAGGGAAGTTCTTGTCTATACTATTAGCTTCTATTATAAAATTTTCACTAGAGATTCTAGGAGCATTCATAAGTGGACCTTGTTTAAAATTGGATGGTAGAGCCTCAGTTACCTTGTCTCTAACTTTCTCCCTTACTAATTTATGAAAAGAATCAAATTTGAGTAGCTTACCAACTAGTTTCGAAGTATTATTCTTATTTATAGGACTAGGTTTCCACTTGTATCTTAAGTTAATTTTAACTTTAATAAGACTTCAAACTTCGTTAAATTTCATCAGGTTCAATACAGCTAGTAGATCCTTCCTTATGTCAGCTTCTATACATATGCGAGTATACCTTATTCTTTTCATGTTTGTCATATGTTCATCAAGGTAGATACATCTCCTTAGAGAATTGGCCAAGTAACTTAATTCCAAGGTGCTATAATATTCAAGTAGGATGTCATGGAAATTTAATCAAGCTGGAATATGTTTTTCTTTAAGGAAAGCAACATTCATTCTTGTTCTCTATTGTTGTAGAAAAATGGGCTTCCTACTAATCTTTCTTTAGAACCTTCATCATATTAGCTTTTAAGTTGAAAAAAGGAACAAATCATCGTCATTTATTAACACTCTTCAAGCCATTTTTTTCTCCAATTAAAAGTTGTGAACATGTACATTTGGGGAAATCCTAGTTGAAACCATAGTTTTTCAAATAGAGGTTTATCTTTAACCAATTAAAACCATGTTGATTTATTAATAATAGAGGACATTTGATGAGAGGGAGAGGGGTCTTGAGGCTTGGTCTGAGTTAAGGGATTTAGAATTAAGATGAAAGGAGGAGCCAAGAGAGAGGTATGACAAGGGGGAGACTAAACAAAGGAGTAAGAGGGGGAAAGCTAGGGGCTTAAAGGATGTCTAAGAGGAATTGTAGGGTTTCCTAAGAAGAAGTAGCTCCCTAAAATATCTCATCTAGCTAACAGAGGTGTAGTTAGAACTTCCATGAAAATTTCTTGTTTAGGCAAGAAACCAAACACAGGAAGACGCAAAGAGAAACCTCTCCAAAGGCCATTAGCCAAACTATAAAAGATTATTTGACCACAAAGTGAGTAATTACTCATGTGCCTCTTTTAATTAAAAAATATAGTAATTACTCATGTGCCTCTTATCCTAATTCACTTATTAGATTCGAACCATGACAAATAACACGGTGACTTGTACTTTTTACGTATATGAGACCAAACTAGTGGTTGGTTTATAGTTTAAACAATTCAAGTGAAAATATGAAACTTGTTAATATTTGTTTGGTAGATTTTGATTTGAATGCTATTAGAACTTTTTAAGTTTTAGTAATTAACCTTGGAAATCGAAGAGGCAACCATATAGAATATATCAACTCATGTATACACAGTAAATGCATTGAAATTATTGCGTCTTCCTATAATGTTCCCTTGGATACATAATCAGATAAACTCAAAATTTCGACTTATGAAATTATTAACTGCCTAGTGAACCAAAATACTGAAATTTGTCAATCGGTAGAATCTCTCTTACTTTCGAAAAAGACAATTTGGGCCGTCAAATTGGAAAAACCAGCTGTATGAGGTTAGACATTGGCCGAAAAGTGAAACCATAGAGCCAAATCAGTACTAATTGAAATGCAATAAAGTGTTTGAAAGACATTGGCCTTTATTATTGCTTCGCAGAAGCTATGAATAGAAAATACCAATCTCTGATGTTAATGAAATATAATATAGAATTTTGGTTCTTATGATTGATACTGTTAAATTGACGTAAAGAAGTATTATACTTTGACGTAAAAGAAACTGCCATTTATTTATATGATCTTAGTTTGTTTTTAGGACAACAGGATTCCTAAATCTCATGGTTGGCGGAATGCACGAGACATTGTTTGCAAAAACTTATGTTCTATTTGTTAAACAAAAGGATTAAATACAAATTCTACTCTTATGAGAGCTTCGTCATTTTAGTTGTTAGCATTATATTATCTACGCGGTTAATAGGCCGTTGCTTTCATTTATTCCTCAAAACTTAATCAATCGAGTTATGTAATTAAGGTGGTTAATATGAGAGTTTAATGTCCACAACTTATAAAGCAGATTGTGTGTTTTTATTGAATATGAAGCATTAAAAAATAAAATTTCATAAACATAAGATCAATGGGAATAATTTTTTGGGAAAAATAATGGGATAAAAACTGTTGTTGAATGTTAAAATTTCAAAATTTTAATGATAAGATAAGCACATATTGATGTCTGACTTTAAAACTAATTAAAGATAATGGTTGTTTAATTTTACTTGTTTGATATGGTTTTAGTTCTAATAAGAAATAAATTAATATCTTCATCTAAGTCTTCTTAGGATTGTGTTGAATTTTATATTAATAAAAATTTTGAACAAGAGAGAAGAGTCTTTAAGTTAGTAATAAATTATAAACCTCTAAATAAAGTTTTATAATTGATTAAATACCCAATTCATATTAAAAGAAGATTTATTTAAAATTACATAAACTCATATTTATCAAATTTTAATCAAATTTTGGCCAAATTTAGATAAACGCTAAGATACATATAGAAGAGCCTTTATTGACCCTTTTGGGCAATTTAAATAGAATATTGTGTTCTTTAGTTTAAAAAGCTTTGTTTGAATTTCAAAGAATAATAAGAAAAATATTTCCCCCATGTTTCAGAATTTTATATAATATACATAGATGATGTTTTAATATTTTCTTCTTCTAGTGAAAAAGAAGAAGAGAGACACTCTCTACCTTATCTTCAAAGTGGGGTCTGCTTCCTTTTGATTTATTGTTTTTGTGCTACTTCCATTTTCTTTTGTGTTTCTACTAAGCTTGTTCTTGGTCTTCTCTTTTGTTCCTTAGTGCTTAAATCCATATTAGTGTTTGCGTTCTACCATGTTTCAAAAGTTCAAAAAACCTAAGGGATTTTTGTATAGCTTTTCCTACCCCATCTTTCTATTATCAATTTTAGAACTACATTTTAAATCTTTTAATAGCAGCTCTCAAATTTTTAACAGTTTTTAGCTAATGGAATCTAGACTCTTCAATAGATGGACATAAGTCTCTTAATGCTTAGACATTCCTATGCTTTATTTCTCTTTCTACCACCAATCAACTATACCCCCTATAATTAGACCTCCTTTATCTTTTGTTCTCTTGACTTATGACCCTCCGTCCTTGTTAGTTTCTTTGCTAGTTCTTAGCTTACAGTAGAGGACCATCTTTGATTCCAATTCCTTTTTACCTTTAACTCACACTAAAATTTAGCATGAATTGGAAGCTAGTGGTAGGTGAATGCTCTAGTTCTTCCATATAGTATTGCCTATTTTCTACTTTGAATGTTCATATGATTATTAACCCTAAACTTGAAGTTTTGAAGCCTAGAGAAAGTAGTTAGGTTTTAACACTAATGGGGTTCTTTTTTTATGTAAATGACCTCCGTTCCTAATAATCAATAATCAGGCAATTAACCAATTGAAAGGAAGTGATCTAAAAGAAATGTAGCTATCTCAAGACAAACTCATTTTAGGCTTTTTAAGAACAATATTACTGAGGAAATTTTGGGTAATAGCCCCTAGCATGTCCAAAATTTTCCCTTATTCCTCTAATATAAAAAATACGGGATTTGCTTAAAGAATTTCCCTATTTTTATTAATATCAACAATATGCCTTTTGATTATTGGTTAGCAAAAGGCTTGAGCTTGTTAGCTAGTTACATAAGGAAACTGATTTGTATAAATGAAATAAATTCTTTAAGCAGGAGAATAAAGTATGCAAGACTTTGTATGAGTGTTGAGTTAGAGCGAGACTTACCAGATACCATCCCTCTTATAAGATTAGAAGAGGATGAGAAATGTTTGAAGATTCTATTTAGGTTTCTTACCAATGGAAGCCTACTCTAAAGGATTAATGGAAATAGTGGCAAGCAATAGGAAGGGGATTTCTCTAAACTTATAGGCTTAGATATTCAATCTGAAGAGGTTTCCTATATCAATTATTTGCATCCAACACAAGTGGTAAGTAAGAAAGTTATTGAGGATGCCCCTATTGAAACAAGAACAAGATAACCATAGATAATTTAGTATAAGTAAAACCTAAAAAGGAAGATGTAAGTGTATCAAAGGCAATAAGTGTGAAGTTTGATATAAATACTCTAAGTATGAGATCCTTACTATAAAATGAGACTATGGTAGGTGAACTGAGATCTCAAAATCCTTAGGAAATGCCCATCTTCCTTGATAATGGTGTATAAAAATGGTCTGGAAGCTAAGGAATTTAAGGTTGATAGTAGAAGAAAATTAGGAAGAAAGAATATATCTAAATGATCTAAATATAAAACCCCTTTATCATTTCCAGAGTATCATAGAATGTGAGGTTCATCAATTTCCCTTCTAAATAACAATCTTTAAGGAACTTTATTTTGGAAAATAATAATGCTATAATTGATACATGAGAATCCCAGCTAAACTAGGAGAGTCTTACCAAACTGAATCTTTTAGGTAATAAATGTTCCTTTTTGTCTAATCAATAATGTCATCACTATGATTGTATTATGATAACTTTTGACACTAGTATGGTTAAGGTCTATATTCTTCAAAGTAATTAGTAGTAAGTTTTGTTCAAGAGAATATGAAGGTTATAGTCTCTTTTGTTATATCTAAATTTTCTTTCGAGATGAAGTTATTATAGCATAAAATCTAAAGCACACACTCTTTGAATTAAGACCCTCAGGTGACACTTAGTGATTTTAATAGTCTTATCTTTATATCATGAGCATAAGAAAAAATATGTTTCAAGAATGTCATAACAAAATTTAGAGATTATCTTAAGAAGATAGGTATAACTGACTTGATGTTTGAGGGGTGTTTATTCACTTGGAATAATAAGCAAAATGTAGGGTAGCACATAAGGAATAGGGAACTTATGAATGGAGAGAGGTTATTTATATGAGAGCAAGAAGAAGAAGAAGAAGACAAAGACGAAGAAGAAGAAGAGAAGAAGAAGAAGAAGAAGAAGAAGAAGAAGAAGAAGAAGAAGAGGAAGAAGAAGAAGAAGAAGAAGAAGAAGAAGAAGAACTTATGGAAATTCATTAGCTACAAAGGATATTTTACTCAAAGTTTAAAAAGAGGTGTATAAATATCTAGATAATCCCCATAAGTAAGGTTAAAAAAGCTTTATGGGACTATACAAATGTAGTTTCAATTCATAATTCACTAATTAAACAAATATATAAAGTACAGTGGCTTAAATATGGATATAAAAGTACTAGATTTTTTTTATAATTTGATATTAGCAAGAAGGAATCCTGATAGGATATGCTTCTTAATCAATCATAATTATGCTTTGGTGACAGTTTAGAATGATTTAAAAGAAGAGACAATTACATTCTTCAAGAATTTTATAGGTACTTTTACCTCAAGCAACTAATCTGTGTAGCTACTTAGATGCTTTATCAACAACCAATTCTCTAAAGATGAGTTAAAGATGTTAAAAATGCTCCTACTAATGCTCATGAAATTAAAAGAGTAGTTGAATTGAGTATAAGGCTTTAGGACCCAATGGACTTGATGGATGTTTCTTTTAAAAAATCATGGCCACTTGTCAAAAACAAGGTGAATGATACAATTCTAGAATTCTTGGAAAAAGGTAAACTACTAAAAGAGATCAATAAGACTTTATTGTGCCTCATTTGCAAAGTTCCCAACCCAAGTTCCTTGAATGAGTATAGTCTAATTTTTTTTTGCAATTTTTCATGATTATCTATAAATTATTAGCAACAAGGTTGAAAAGACTTCTAAAACTTATCATCACCTGTACTTAGGGTGCATTTGTTGAAGAAAGATTGATTACTGATAATGTGCTACTAGCATAAGAGCTATTTAAATGTTGTTCAAAAAGGTATTCACTAGAAATTGTACCATAAAGATTATCTTCATAAGTAATATGATTTATTCAGTTAGGATTTCATCTTCTAGTTGTTAAAAGTTTTGGTTACTCTAAAAATTCAAGAATGGGATTAGGCTATGTATGTCAACCACTTTCTTTAGTGTTTTAATCAATAAGGAGCCAAGTTATTTGTCTATGGGAGAGAAAAAGGTCTAAGGTAATAAGACCCCATCTCTTCATACTGGTTTGTATTATGAATTAAGGAGCGTAAATAGTTGGTTAATACAATATCAACTTAAATCTTTGTTTCAAGTATCACAGTAGGTGTAAGAAGATAGGATTGTTCAACCTCTCATTTGCTAATGATTTAATCCATTTTTTGATAATTCATGATAAAAATCAATAAAAATATTAATGACCTTATTTCATTACTTTATAGAGATATCTAGTTTGGATATAAATATAAGTAAAATTCACACGATCACTTCTTCTAGTGCTTACCACCTTATTGATTGGCTCTTAACCATCTTTAGACTTCATGTCAAGCTATCTCCTTTCATCTACCCTGGGCTACCCATTTTTACTAAAAAAGCTTCAATTCAAAGAATGTTTCCCACTAATTGAGAAGATCTAAAAGTGATTAATTAGTTGATGTAATAAAGCTTTATCTTATATAGAAGGAATAAAACTAATTAAAGTTATCTTAAACTCACTTCACATATATTGGTATTCTTAGTTTTCTTCTCAGAAGGGACTGATTAAGTCAAAAAAATGATAAGAGGTTCTTATAGGCTGGAGGTAAGAAAGGCAAGTCTATTGCTAAGGTGAATTAGAAAGAAGTTTGTAAACTAATGAGAGAAGGAGGGCTTAGGGATTAGCCTAATCAATATAAATAATAAAGTCTTTATAAGGAAGAGGCTTTGGATATTGTTGTAAAATAAAGATTCATTACGGGTTAGGTGGATATGTTCTTACTTTTTAAAAGGAAAAAATGTATGTGAAGTTAAAAATAAATCCGCCTCTTGGTTTTTAACTCAACTGTTGAAATTGAGGGTGATCTTAGTTGAAAACTTGTGCAAAATTGTTAATGGTGAATTAACTTCTTTATGCTTTGATAACTGGAGCAATGCTAGACCTTTATGCAACACTCATTTCATGTCGATAATCCTTAATAGATATCAAAGTAGTGCTAAAGCATGAGTACATATCAACTTTGACCAATGGGATGACCTATAGTATATCTTATCAAGTTATAATTCAAAGTATGAGAGGAAGGATGTATACATATGACTTGGGCGTTAATTTAGAAAATTTACTAATAAATCATGTAGAGAGATTCTCAAAGGTAGGGGATAGATGGAGTGGTATAAAGTGGTATGGAGTAAGAACTTACTATGTAAAGTCTCCTTATTTATATGATTGGTTGCTTGGAATAATGTAGCTACTCTTAATATAGACTAAACTTTCTCAATCTCAACAGCGGTTACCTTTTATGCAAAAAGTAGTATGAATCCTTGGTAGACATATTTTAACTATAAATTCTCCTAAGATATTTAGAGAGGAGTTCTTAAGTTATACCATATAATAAATTTGGTTTCAATTATTCTATGTTCTTCATATAGTTATGGTCAAGTATTATCTTATCTAAATGAGATAAAGCAGTGATTAGGATAGTATTTAGTTTATGCATATTCTTTCTTTGGAAGGAAAAAATGCCATATTATTTCAAATTGTAGAGAGTCCTATGGTTATTGTTTAAAAGGAACTTATTCTATAGATTAGGGAGTAGTTGGTTATAAACAAAGAAGCCAAATGTTGCAATTGCATAGTTGTTTATTCTTGGAGACTAAATGTAAAGTAGTGTTAAGGAAGCCCTAGATTGACAAGCCCTTTCCCTTATTATGTAAATATAAGTTAATACAAAATTGATAGGTGCGAGGAGGTTGTGAGCTATTTGAATTTAGAGAATGCCTTTGACCTTACTCACAGTTAGGAGTGATTTAAGTAACTAGCATTTTCTTAAGCTTATTATTATTGGTATAGTTGGTAGGTGCAATGATCCTTATGAGATATCTAATGAAATACACATAGAGTTTTGTTATTTTAGTTATTTATCTAGTTTTTTTTAACTTATGTGAATTCCCTTTTATTTTTTTAATAATGTTCTTTAATAGTTTTTAAAAAATTATTCTTCTATTGAACAACATTTTAAACATATCAAAACATTTACCTATATTTTCAAACATAATAGATTAATAGTGTCAAAAACAAAATTAAATATTTTTAAAAAATTATATTCTTAGATCACTATATACAGTAAGGTACAATAATTCCAATAGAAAGAACCTTAAATTTTACTAATAAATTTATAAATTAGATACTAGATAGAAGACAATTGCAAAAATTCTTAAGAAGTATAAATTATGTTATAGAATTTTACCTTAACCTAAATAAACTATTTAAACATTTGCTAGACCTCTAATAAATTCCTTTCCAATATCCTAATCAAATCCTTAAAAGCTCCTATAAGGAGATTCCTAAGAGCAAACTATAATGGTAAAGGGTACAAACCTAAAGTTAGCTAGTCTAAAATGTGCAAATTAGTTAAGGAAGGGGGATTAGGAATAAATCCAATAGGTATCAACAATAAGATCTTGATGAGAAAATGGTTATTAAGGGTACTAGAGGACAAATATTCCCTTTAAATGAATTGGATGTGTAGCTACTTTTTAAAAGGAAAAAGCATATTAGGATTATTAATACAGCTAGTCATTTTTGTTTCTTATCCCAACTTTTAAAGTAGATAAGAATTTTTGAACATAATATTAGTTACATGGTTGGAAATGGAGAAATAACCTCAATATGGTATGATAATTAGGTAAGGAATGATTGACATATAAGAGACCTAATGGCATTATAAACCCTAGTGAACACTCCACACGATGCAAAATTAAACATATAGATGAAGGAGAGCCAATGGAGAAACTACTTGAGGGAGATTAAATACTTGAACCTGTTAGTAGTGTGCCCTACGCCAATAGTCATATGTGACTTTTGTACTGACATTCTGACTTATTAACAATATATTATGAGGTATTCTTTTAAATGTGCATGTATATTGTTTATGTAATGTGATTTACATTCCATGAATAGTATTAGGCTTATGTCATCAAGTATGTGACTTG
>JAOQML010015845.1:0-11984 GCA_027568935.1 Erythroxylum urbanii | reverse complement strand
TTGACATTCAATAGGTCATCCATATGATAATCTCATAGCGGGTTATCCGACGTACTTACTACCCTTAGTAAGCATCCATATATTAACTTTAAACATCTCATGCTTACAGTTTATGAGATCCACTGCTTAATCAAATCAAGGAGTAAAATATGTGCTAGTCTGTCTAGATTAATAATGTCATGTCTTATTAATCCTATAACTAGGGATTATTTAGATACTAACATAATTGCATATGATAGGAATCTCATTATCATGATCTCATTATGATTTCCTTCATGCTATATTTTATATCATGGACTTCATTAATTCAATTTAAGATCAATATCAATTCATATATAAATGAATATCAAATCAATGAAAAAATGCCTTTCTCTTTATTAATTAAAATAAAGTTTGTACAAAAGTGCTAAAGGTGATTGCCTTTAAATCACTACTTTAAAAGATTCAATATCCGAAATAAACACGTTCACATCACATAACAATTCAATACAGAATTTAAAGAAAACAAATAACCAATGTGAGAAGGTTACTCACAGTTTGCTCCAGATAGCTATTGCCTCGAGGTCCCGGCAAAGTCCAGATGTTGTAGCTCTAATTGCTCTTCTATATGATGCACAAACATTTACACACATTACAACTTTGCACAATCACATAAGTACTCATTTATGCACATATGTATATATGCTGTATATATGCTAAGTACAATGCATGCTCAGTGACAAGCTCGGGTACATTTTCTAAATTCACATCTTATGATCATTCATACATCAAAACTCATATATGTCTAAACTGAACTTAAGTTTATTCCTAATTTGTACAAGATTATTCTAAGTTCTTCATTATATCATTAACTAAGGTTATTCAAGCATTATAAGATCACAAAACATCCAATTTATCATTCATTTTTACTTAATACCCAACATTCATCTTACTTGAATCACTTTGGCATTTATAGGATCTCTTTCATTTCCCATAACATCACCAATTTTCTAGATTTGAACACCTAATGTATGACATTTTTTCTGAAGTTTATATCCCCATTCATCACCCTAAATATATCACTCAATTATTCACTTATTCCATCATCAAACTAAACTCATTTCAAGCCTCATTCAAGCCTAATTGCATCATAGGAAAGTATTTAACCATTTATTGTTTCAAACCACACATAAAAGAAGTATATTTCATGTTTAACCCATTCCCACAATCGTGGACAACTTCTCACAATCGTAGGTTTCATTGGCAGAAACTTTCTACCCTCTTTAGGCATTCCCACGATCGTGGACATATTCCCATAATCGTGGGATGCTTCCATCTAAAAAATCTAGTAGTTTTCTCCAATTATCTAGTTCTTTCAACTCTTTCAAGTTACATTTAATACCTCTTCATTTCTCGCTTATTTCCTCCTCATTTCCACTTCATTCATACTTCCATTTCTGTTTAATATTAACCACAAATAAATCAAAATCTATGGTTGATCTTACACACCAAAAACAGAACATGCATTCGTATATATTCATCATAATTTTCTACGCATGTTCAACACCAATATTACCTTCATTTCATCTCTAACTTACCGTTCTAATTCACCTCATTTCAAGACACTACTTTACCCCTTTTCTTTAACTTTAAACTCATTTTAGCTCATCCCTATAATACCCATAGAAATCCACGTATTTATACATTGAAAATAGAACATGAAACTTCCATTTATTTATCAATTTTTTCTGCAGTTTTTCCTACACCATTTTAATGATCTTTCTATCTTAAAATCATCACTAAAACAACTTATGAACTATTGATCATCATATACATAAAAACAAGCCATAAACGTGTTCATTTCTTTACCCATATTCCAAAATATATAAAAAAAAACTTTTTTGTGATCATTTAACCTCTAACTATCATCATATATGTTTCATTCAACAAATCATAAAGAATAAGGCTTTACACTTACTTGTTTTAGCTTCAAGATCTTCAATCACACTTAACCCTAGCTTCACAATATCACACGATCATCATCATTCCCAAGGGGGTAAGGTTAGGTCTTTAGTGACAAAATGAAGAAGACAACCAAAAATGGAAGTAGCAAGTGAAAGGGTGAAAGCAAGATCCAACATTTATGGGGTGATAAATAAGTACCATAGTTGAAGAAGATGAAGAAGAGAGTTTGACCAAGAGATGAGAGCAATGAATAAAGTGAAAGACAAATGAAAATGAAGATGGTGTTTCACTTGGGAGAAGTATCGTGGGTTAAGACATGGTTTGGCAAGTGACACTTATCACTTCCCACATGTCCATTTTCTATAAGTCTCCACTTGGTCCTCTTATTTAACTAGTCCATTTATCTCCAATTTCTAATCCAATTTTCTATGACATTTGTCCTTAAATCCTAAATCCATGTGCCAATTATTTCTATTTTCATTCATCACTTATGTCTACTACTATAAATCAATTGTCCTGCCACTTGGCATTTTTTCATAGTCTAAATACTCAAATTTTCAAAAATTTCCTAAATTTCACCAAAAATTCTAAATCAACTTTTCTACTCACCAAATCAATTTTCAAGACATATAATCCATAATTTATATCATAATCACATTAAAATCAATTATACCGAGTAAATGTCAAATAAGTGCACAAACAATCATTATAATGTGTGCAATAATCAAATTCATATGTATGTGTGCTATATTATGCATGAGCATGAAATGCATTTCCTAATTTCTCATTTCTAATCCTCATGTACAGTATTTTAGGGTTTTAACCCTTAGCATGGGGAAGACAGGATGTTACAATTCTCCCTTCCTTAAGAAATTTCTTTCTCGAAATTTTTACCTGATTCATCGAATAGGTAGGGATATTGTTTCCTTATATGATCCTTCGTTTCCCATATTGCTTTTTCCCTCAAGTGATTCTTCCAAAGGACTTTCACCAATGGAATTACTTAGTTTCTCAATTGTCTCGTCTGATATCTCACTATCTTTATCTGTTCCTCATCATAACTCATATTATTACCAACTTTGATCTCTCAAGCTGGTAATACATGCATCGGATCAGACCGATATCTCCTAAGCATACTTACATGGAACACGTTATGTATCTGAGACATTTCAATCAATAAGGCTAATTTGTAAGACAATAGTTTGATCCTTTCAACGATCTCACAAGGACCAATATATCTAGGGCTCAGCTTACCCTTTTTACCAAATCTCAGCATTCTTCGCCAAGGCGATACTCTCATAAACACTTTATCTCCTACTCTATATTCCACATTCTTTCAGTGCTGATTTACATAACTCTTTTGTCTATCTTAAGTTGCCTTAATTCAACTACAGATCAGTTTTACCTTATCCACAATATCTTGTATCAGTTCTGGGTCTTCTACCATTCTCAAACCTTCTTCATCTCAGTACAAAGGCGAACAACATTTCCTACCATACAGATCCTCATATGATGCCATTCTAATACTATGGTGATAATGGTTATTATATGCAAACTCAATCAAAGCTATATACTGATCTCATGCTACTTGAAACTCCAATATGTATGCCCTGATCATATCCTCAATAGTCTAAATTGTCCTCTTACTCTGTCCATCTGTTTGAGGATGAAATGTAGTACCAAAGTTCAAATTTATTCCCATAGCTATTTGTAAACTCTTCAAGAACCTTGAAGTAAATCAGGGATCCCTGTCTGATATAGTGGACATTAGAATCTCATGTAGTCTAACTATCTCATTCACATACCTCTGGGTCAACTCTCTCACTGGTAAGAAATGGGCCGACTTTATCAATCGGTCCACCACGACCTATATAACATTATATTGCCTTGCAGTTTTCAGCAAACCCATAACAAAGTCTATAGTAATTCGCTCTCATTTTCACTCCGAAATAGGTAACGAATGTAGCTTTCCAACCAGAGCCTGATGCTCAGCCTTAATCTGCTGGCAAGTTAAACACTTAGCAACATATTCCGCTACTTGCTTCTTTATTCCTGGCCACCAGAAATGCTGCTTTAGCATATTATACATCTTGGTAGTACCAGGATGCATAGTATAAGCTACTATATGAGCTTCCTCTAGAATTTCTTTTCTCATATTATAAATATCAGGCACACACAGTCTCTACTTCAACCACAGAGTCTCATCAAATTCAGAATCTGGATTCCTTTTTAATTTCTCACTAAGCTTCACCATCTCAGAATCTTTACTTTGAACCTTTCTAATTTTTCCATGCAACATTGGTCTCAGTCTCAGTGTAGCTATCAATGCCTCATTTTGCTCTAGATTCAACTCCACATTTAATGCTTTTAATTGAACTAGACTCGGTAACCTCGATATCTGAATCTGAGCTACACTACTATTTGATTTTCTACTCAATGCATCTGCCACTACATTAGCTTTTCTGGATAATACTCAATTGTTCAGTCATAGTCTTTCAACGGCTCTATCCATCTCCTTTATCTCATATTTAACTCCTTTTGACTTAACATGTACCTCAAACTCTTATGATTAGTAAATATCTAGAATGTCTCTTCATACAGATAGTTTCTCCATATCTTTAAAGTAAAAACAATTACAGCAAGCTCCAAATCATGTACCGAATAATTAACCTTGTGAGACCTTAATTGTCTCAATGCATAGGTTATCACTTTGCCATACTACATCAATACACATCTCAATCCTTAATGCAATGCATCACTATAAACCACAAAACCTCCAATTCCAGATGGAATAGTCAACACCAGTGCTGTAGTTAACTGATGCTTTAACTCCTCAAAACTTATCTAACATTCATCATTCCATCTGAAGGGCGCATTCTTCATCAGAAGTTTAGTCAGAGGGGCTAAAATCAACGAGAACACCTCGATAAACCTTCGGTAATGTCTGGCTAATATGAGGAAACTCTGGATCTCAAACACATTCTTCAGAGCTTCCCACTTCATTACTGCCTTTATCTTCTTTAGATCCACCTATATGCCTTATCTAGTTACTATATGACCCAGAAATACTACTTGATCCATCCAAAATTTACACTTACTGAATTTGGCATACAACTGTTTCTCCCTCATGATCTGTAGGATTAATCTTAAGTGCTCAACATGCTCTTCTCTACTTTTCAAATACACCAAAATATCATCGATAAACACTATCACAAAAATGATCCTAATAGGGTTGAAACACCTTGTTCATCAAAGCCATGAATGTAGCTGGGGCATTAGTCAACCCAAACAGCTTTACTAAGAACTCAAAATGCCCATACCTGCTCCTGAACACACTTTTCGGTATATCATCCTCTGCTATCTTTAACTGAAAATACACATATCTCATATCCAATTTAGTGAACACCTGAGCTCCTTGTAACTGATCAAGCAAATCATCAATTCTAAGTAACGGGTACTTGTTCTTCACTGTTACCTGATTCAATTGCCTATAATCAATGCACAGTCTCAGAGTTCCATCTTTCTTCTTTACAAACAAGACTGGAGCTCTCCATGGTGATACACTGGGTCTAGTGAAGCCCTTTTTCAAGAACTCCTACAACTAAGCCTTGAATTCCTTTATCTCCACAAGTGCCATCCTATATAGAGAAATAGATATAGGAGTAGTTACTGGAACTAAGTCGATCGTAAACTCTGTTTCCTTATCTGGAGATAAACTAGATAACTCAACGGAAAAGACATCTAGGAATTCCCTAACAACAAGAATGTCCTATAAATTTTTCTCATTTTACGTATTGACGACGTGGGTCAGATAAGCCTCATATCCTCCTTGCATCAGCCTCAAAAGTACTTATAAATAAGATCAGTCTAGCTAGCACTGCTTGACTAACACCTCAGAATACTGCTCTCTACTGATTAGGAGATTTTAATATTACCTACTCAGTATAGCAGTTCATGATAGCCCTATGAGCACTGAGCTAATCCATGCCTAAAATAATATCAATCTCCCTTAACTGTAATACAATCAAATCTGCTTCCAATTTTTCCTAATCAATTCGAATCAAACACCTCTTACAAACTTCTCTTATTACTGTAGTTCTACCTATCGGTCTACTCACCTATAATCTATATTTCAATAATTCTCTATCACAATGCAACCTAGATGCCAAATGTGGTGTGATAAAAGAATGTGTAGATTTAGGATCTATTAATGCAAAAGCTTCACAGGTAAAGATATTTAACACACCTACAATGAAATCTGGAGAATTCTGAGCCTCTTCTCTGGTCATTGCATAAACTCTAGCCTAAGACTGCGGTTGGTTGCTCCGCATCTCAGTCTTGATAGTAGGACTCCCAGAACTCATTCTGCCTCTACCATAGCCTCTCTGTCCAGACCCACTAGCTCGGCTCTGTTGGATAATTGTTTCTGTTACCACTCCTCCTCTCCTTCCTAACTATGCTCCATAAACAATAGAATAATCTTTAATTTGATGATTAAATGAGCTGCATCGAAGGCAAGCTTTAGATAATTTCCAACACTCACCACTGTGCTTCTTCTCACAATGTTCACAATTCGGTAACTGTCCTGATACTGTACCTCTTCCACTGCTAGACTACATAAAGCTACCCTTCTGTCAAAACTTGACTATTTTGATCTAACTGATGGTCTTAAAGATCTGTTTTAGCATTTGCTAAACCTTCTGCCCGAACCACCCTGAGATTCAATAGGCCTCTTCATTCTAGACTCTTGTCTATATTCCCCCCGATCATCTCCCAATAGTTGCTCTATTCGGATCGAGGTTGCTCTCAACTCAGAGAAATTGCTCAAGTTCGTAATAGCTAGCCTTATCCGAATTTCCATATTCAACCCATCTTTGAATCTCCTACACTTGTCTTCCTCAGTAGGAATCAAGGCAGTAGCATACCTTATCAGTTCATTAAACTTAATCTTATATTCTGCCACAGATAAATTGCCTTGCTTCAGATCCAGAAATTCTTTCATCTTTCTGTCCAAGTAGATCTTAGGTATGTAGTTCTCCTTGAAGACCTTCAAAAATTCTTCCCACTTCAAGTTACAAGTCCTGGTGGTACTGGCTGGAATAGTTTTCCACCATTGGTATACTGGGCCTTGCAGTAAGGAAACTGTATAGTCAAATTTCTCATTTAACTCGCAGCCCATCTGATCGAAGACTCTCTCCATTCTCTCTAGCCATCATTTGACCTTTGCAGGATCTGTACTTCCGTAGAAGTCCACAGCCCTCTGCTTTTGCAATTTATTGTACCTCCTTTTTCTTCTTTTGGGAATTCTTGGAGGCATTCTCTTAGGTCGGGATACTGAGAACTCTCTACTAGCTCCTATTGATACCAGGTCAGCTGATTGTTTGACTTGATCACCTATAGCAGATAACCTATAATAGACAATAACTTCGATTACTATCCACATTTCTCATGATATTTCTTATCTAATGTTCCTATATGTCCCTATGGATGCCAAACAATACTCTGATACTAAGCGTTGTGGCATCAAACTATATGTGACATGTGCCCGTACGTCCATCAAACATTTGAACACATGCCCAGTGGAAGTAGTGTGCTAGAGCAATCACATTCACTTATCTCATGGCATAATAATTTTAAACACAAATATCACAATGTCTAAAAACCCAATTCCTCATTTCATTTCATAAAAACATAAGGTACATTGTAGCATTGCGTTACATGATCCATATATATACAACATCAAAACTATAAGAGTTTACTGCTCTTTTACACAATCTACATGAAAGAGGAATGATACAAAAATTCTATCTAAATCCTTCAGTCTCAGCTAACCGACCTTTGAGTCATTTCTTCTATCTAAAAGCAATACTAGATCTCTTCTAGGTTGTCTTTGAAGCTAAGTCCCTTCTCTTGTACTTGAAAAGTCAATGTTGCAATTTTGATGAGTTTTGCGAACTGATAGGTGTGCATTAGGATATGTTTTTATAGGTAATTGGCATTTGTTTTCTAGCATAATTGTTATTTATTGTTCTAGTTTAGGATTCATTTTGTATGTTTTCATTAAGTTTGATTTCCATTGTTGCTCTTGTGTGTTTCTAATCGAAGGTAAGAATTGATTATTTTTGTATAGGAAGGAAGAGGGATCAACTTGGAGGTTGAACAAAAGATCAAAGAAGAGAAGACAAGAAGAGTTCATCTGGGACAAATTCCGACGTTCGTGGGAATCATGCAAATTCCCACAGACGTGGAAAATCACAGCAGAAATGAGGAGTGCCAATTCCCACAGACGTGGAAAATCACAGTAGAAATGAGGAGTGCATTTGTGTGCAATTCCCACACTTCATGTAGATTCCCACGGACGTGGGAATCGTAATCCGAGGCAATCTGCAAAGCTTCATTAAACCTAGGATTTTTGGGCTATAAAAACATCATTAAGCCTCCATCTTCAAGAGAGATGACACCTACCTGTAGAAACATCATTCTTGAGTGGAGAACACATGTTTGGAGCATTGAGGAGGGATTAAAGATAAGGATCATCATCAAGATTGGGAAAAATAACACGTCAACACCAAAGTTCTAGATTTTGGCAAAGAAGAGAAAGAGTCTTTCTATTCAATTTTCTTTCATTTTAATATTTTCTATTCTTTATAAAAATGGTTTATTTGATTGTTGATGATGTTATGGAGACCATGTTAGGCTAATTTTATTTTAAGGATTGCTTTTGAATTATTTTATCAAAACTCCTATTTTATTGATTTGAATGAAGTGTTTTTGATAATTATTGTTCTTAATTGTTGTCTTGCAACAAGTTGATAGAGTGAGTGAGATGAGATTCGTGTAAGATTGTACGACAAGAGCTGGCAACCAATAAACTATCAATCATCATGTCAATTGAATAGTTAGAAGAGAGATCTCAATTAGTCAATTGATCACCTATAAGACAGTTTAATAACTAATTGAATCGGTAGAGTCATTGGGTAAGCTGAGAGATTATTCAATTGAATCCCATTAATTCAATTAAGGAAAAATAGTTACATCTTAAGATAGGGTAATTAGTACATTCAGAAATCTAGGGTGAGACACAATTTAATCAATAATATAGGAGGGAGACAAAATAAGGAAAAAGTAATCTCAAGCATTTAGATTCTTAAATTCAGATTTTCTACAGTTGCGGTATTGTCCATTATTTATATTAGTCTGTTAATTTTAATTTAATTTTCCAGATTATTTGCATTTCGCAATTTAGTTTCTTAAACAAAGTTGTGTTTAAATTTAGCGGTGTCTAGGCATCAATCCCTGTGGGATCGATATCTGCTCTTTTTACTACAAGTTATTTTACATTTCACATTTAAAACAATTAAAACAATACATTTCAATCATTTAAACATACATATCATATGTATATGCAATGCTCATGAGACTCACTTTCAATAATTACTTGTTGTGATCGAGTGCCTTTTTCACTATTCCATATCCATTGTGGATACCAAGCTTATTAATAACTGTCCCATATCTGTTAGGGATACCGAGCTCATTATACATAGTGAGCCAGAGGTTCTTACCACATTTTGAGCTTTAAACACTTTTTCACTGGCGACTCCGGTCATAACTTCCTTTATCTTATCATGCATTCATGTAATGAAATGCATCACATGTATTCAATCATTCAATTGTGCTCAATTTTTCACATTCACATTCATCATCAGACCTTAGTCCAGCATTCAACAATTAAGTTTGAGTATCACTTATTCTATCAAATTCACATAAAATGAGCACTTCTAATATGATATTCATGTATCAAACGCCTCGGACATTCAATGTCTAGAATCAACATGTTCACATCACATAACAATTCAATACAGAATTTAAAAAAAACAAATAATCAATGTGAGACCATCTAGGTTACTCACAATTTGCTCTAGATAGTTATTGCCTTGAGGTCCCGGCAACGTCTGAATGATGTCACTCTAATTGCTCTTTTATATCATGCAACACACATTTATACACATTACAACTTTGCATAATCACATAAGTACTCATTTTTGCATATATGTATATATTTTAAGTACAATGCATGCTCACTGACATTCTTGGGTATATTTCCTAAATTCACATCTTATGATCATTCATACATCAAAACTCATATATCTCTAAATTGAACTTAGGTTTACACCTTATTTGTACAAGATTATTCTAATTTCATCATTCTATTATTCACTAAGGTTATTCAAGCATTATAAGATCACAAAACATCTAATTTATCATTAATCTTTACTTAATACCCAACATTCATCTTATTTGAATCACTTTGGCATTTATTGGATCTCTTTCATTCCCATAACATCATCAATCTTCCATATTTGAACACTTAATGTATAACAATTTATTCTTAAGTTTATATCCCCATTCATCACCCTAAACATATCACTCAATTATTCACTTATTCCATCATCAAACTAAGCTCATTTCAAGCCTAATTGCATCATATCTAACCATTTGTTGTTTCAAACCACACATAAAAGAAGCATATTTCATGTTTAACCCATTCCTATGATCATGGACAACTTCCCAAGATCGTGGGTTTATTTGGCAGAAACTGTTTTCCCTTTTTAGGCATTCCCATGATAGTGGACATATTCCCACGATTGTGGGATGCTTCCATCTGAAAAATCCCAACAGTTTTCTCCAATTTTCCAACTCTTTCATCTCTTTCAAGTTACATCTAATACCTCTTATGCTTAGTCTATCGTTTCTAGCTTATTTCCTCATCATTTCCACTTCATTCATACTTCCATTTCAGCTCAATATTAACCACAAACAAATCAAAATTTATGATTTATCATACACACCAAAAACAGAACATCCATGCATACATTTTCATCATAATTTTCTGCACATGTTCAACTCCAATATGACCTTCATTTCATCTCTAACATACCATTCTAATTCACCTCATTTAAAGACACTACTTTACCCCTTTTCTTTAACTTTAAACTCATTTTATCTCATCTCTATACACCTAAAGAAATCCACGCATTTATAGATAGAAAACAGAGCATGAAACTTCCATTTATTTATCAAATTTTTCTGCACTTTTTCCTACACCTTTTTTAATGATCTTTCTATCTCAAAATCATCACTACAATAACTTATGAAATATTGATCATCATACACACGAAAACAAGCCATCAATGTGTTCATTTCTTTACCCATGTTCTTGTTAAGTCAAGAGGACTTCACGATTATTAATTTTGGTGACAATCAAATAATAATAATAAGAATTGGAAAACACAGAAGAAGCGAAAAACACAGAAGAAATGAAAACACAGAAGAAGCGGAAAACACAAAAGAAGTAAAAACACAGAAGAAGTGGAAAACATAAAAGAAGCGGAAAACACAGAAGAATTGGAAAACACAGAAGAAGCGAAAAACACAGAAGAAATGAAAACACAGAAGAAGCGGAAAAAACAGAAGAAGCGGAAAACACAAAAGAAGTAAAAACACAGAAGAAGTGGAAAACATAAAAGAAGCGGAAAACCCAGAAGAAGTGGAAAACACAGAAGAAGTGGAAAATACAGAAGAAGCGGAAAACACAGAAGAAGTGGAAAACACAGAAGAAGCGGAAAACACAAAAGAAGGGAAAACACAGAAGAAGCAGAAAACACAGAAGAAATAAAAACACAGAAGAAGCGGAAAACACAGAAGAAGTGAAAAACACAGAAAAAGAGGAAAACATAGACGATACAAAGATGAAGATACGCTAGTACGTCGAACAGTTAGTTAGTTAGAGTTAGTTACAGAACTTAACTAAATAACAGGTTCTACAAGAACTAAGAAGCAATTATCAAGAATCAAGAAGCAATTGGAGACTTAGGCTATATATACTAGTCATATTATAAGATTGAACAACCTTTTGAGCTTTCAAGTGTTTACTTACAAAGAAAAATTATGTATTCAAAAATGCGATACTAGAGAGCAAACTCTACTATAACAAAAAGCTCACAATATCTTTCTAGTGAGAGAAAGAAAAGGCTAAGAGC